>NJDC01005418.1:61168-97357 GCA_002245475.1 Calephelis virginiensis
TTTTAAATAATTGTATTTTATATTTAAAGTAAATATAGAAGTGTTCAAATAAATTTCTTTTTTAAAACTTAAATCCCGAGGCCCAGTGTAACAGTACGCAACAAAAATGGAATTAAGTCGAAAAGATTTTAGAGTGATGATTATGATTTTAAAAGTTCTCTTTCTCCGCAAGACTATGGCGCTCGTCTTCAAAATGCTTTTGTGAGTGAAGCACCTTGTTTTAACACCGTGACGCGGTGGTTTGCTGAATTTAAGAGATGTCGGGTTTCTTTACATGACGAATTTCATAAAGGGCGGCCTTCAACGGCCGATAACGAAAATAGTGTTTTCCAGGGGTTTTCTTCATTTGACTGCTGCTTGCTGCAAGAAAACCCCTAGATTAACTGTGAAATAATTCGAGGATTATTGGGGATTGGTATGAGCAAAATTTGAAAAAAACTACATGAAGAATTGAAAGTTCGGAAACTTTGTATTCGTTGGATCCCTCATGAACTGACAGCAGAGGCCCGCGTGGAATGGTGCTCACAGATGCTACTGTAGTTAGACCACGGACATTCTAATGCTGTTTATGACATTATCACTGAAGATGAAACGTGGATTTATTGTTTTGAACCCGAAAAAAAACAGCAATCTTGTAATGGGTGTTTGAAAATGAGAACAGGCCAACAAAAGTGAGACAGGCGAGAAACGTTAGTAAAAAAACAATCCCGTTTTTTTCTCAGATACGGTTCCCATATGTACTATTCCACTTGAAGATCAAAAGAGTGTTAATGCCGAGTGGTATTCTACCATTTGTTTACGCAGGGTGTTGGAAAAAGTTTGCGAAAGACGACTCAAAAGCCGCATTCTCTTACACCATGATAATGCTTCTTCACACCGGGCCAACAAAACAAAGTCATTTTTAGCTTCGGAAAAAGTACATCTCGTCACTCATCCTGCGCATAGCCCCGACCTTGTATTTTCTGTATTTTCCCCAAAACCAAAAATTTGATGAGAGGTTTTACTTTTACCAACTCCGAAGTGGTAGTGATAGCGTTTAATCAGCACGCGGAAAACATGCCTTCAGATCTGTGGTCCTCCTGTTTTAAAAAAATTTTTCGATCGCATGACATTATGTTTAAATTGTAAATGAGATTATTTTGAAAAGCAATAAACATAATTTTTGGTCATAACATGTTGTTTTTTTAAGTTAGTCATAACTTATAGTACCTATAAGCAATGCACAATGTTTGTTGGTACCAGGGCAAACTTAATATGGAAGGTGGACCTTATTACATGGCGCGTGTATCTCAATATATTAACGAGGTATTTCGGGAGATCTAAACAACTTTATATGGGCAAAACCGGGACAGCAGTTAGTTATATAAGCCTCAACAATGCGATCCCCCAACTGAAGCAGGTGCCGTGGCTATGAATATTAAAACACATGAATATTCCAACTCTGTTTGCCCATTTCTTGCTCTATCCTGCGCCACACTTGTGTTTTGTTTGGGGAATCGGTTTCCAGAGTTGTGATTTAAAGGTTTTTTTGACTTCGTGATTTTGTTCCGGGTTTTTTTTAGGTTAATTTGCCCCTTTCTGGGGCCGGCTACGACCTTTAGTCCATGCTGCCATGTCTTCCGTACATAAATAAATTCTTTTTAGCAGTCATAAGTTATTTTAGGCCAAAAGTCCTAAGTCATAGGTCTAAGTCATGTCAGAGTCTTGAGTAAAGCTGTAGTTTCATTACTCAAGCTCGTCTATGAGATTTGGCGGCAGCGAGGAAATTCACAATACACTAATTTCTTCATGATTATTTCATTTGTGCACTTTTGCTAAACAAAATTAAACTAATTCCCACCTAAATTAACTAAGTTTACTTATAATTTACACTAAATTCAATAATTATGAACAAACTACGACCATCTTCATTCACGATGGCGCCAAAACTCTGTTACTGGTTTAATCTACCTATTACGCAGTTACTGATATACAGAAAATGCTAAAATTACAGATTTTTGTTTATCTGTGTAATAGAAAATTTTGATGTTTTAGTGCATTTATTACAATGTGACATGACGATAGTAAATATATACATAATACATATCTTCACGCCAAGTCCCTTACGGGGTAGGCAGAGAATATCGAGTGCCAGACCTCACGATCGTGACAGTCTGGCTTCCTTCTCGTTCATTACCCTTTTCATACAAACACGCCGGTTTCGGAGACTCTTGACAGCACCCTCGGATAATATTCAACTGATCTGATCGTGAAATGTCAGCCTTGGTCTCCCCGTGTACCTACATCCATCCACATTCGCATTGTGTATCTGCTTATTTCAAATATTTTTTATTTTTAATTTATGTTTCATAAATTATTTTTAGTCTTCATTTCCAGAGACAAGTATTAGAACTTTTATAATTGAATTAACTATCAATAAATGTCTATTGTTTGCACATCATAACTGAATCTGAAAAAATGGATGGTCGTTAATTCTGAAGCAACCCTATATAATGTCAACGTTGCGTGTCTACTTATCTCTTCGGGGATACGGGCGTGAAGATGCTTTGTTTTGAGAATAGTCCACTGATAATAAATAATTAGTTGCGATGTGGTCAAGGAACTTTCATTGTCATATTGTCGGTTATACGGGTCCATATCCAGTGATCCAGGTATTCTACCGCCTCTGTGGTCTAGTGGCCCGGCGTTGGACTTGACTTCACGAGGTCCCGGAGTCGGTACCCGGATCGAGCAACAAAGATGTGGGATTTTCAAATAACAATGTTGCCTGGGATTGGATATGTGTTCGTTTAACGATAGGATTTTCACCTATCACATTGTGATTGTTTCGGAGACTCTCGGATAGTCAGCCATGACCACCAACCATGACGATATTAACAGTTATGAGAAATTTGACCGCCTCGTTTTTCGAGTGGCTAGCGTACACGCCTAACTACATCGACCAACCGCGAGGCTCGGGGTCAATCCCAACGGGGGCAGGCATTATTGTAATGAACATTTAGATGTCTGCATTTTTCCGGGTCTGGGTGTTTATTAAAATTGCTCTCGTATCTATTTATGTATTTTTATGTATTAGAATCGTTGAATAACACTCATAACACAAGCATATAATTTGCTTACTTTGGGGTTGGATTCAATTTGTGTAGCTTGTCCAGAGATATTTATTTATTTATTCATCTTAAAAAAAATCGTTATCACGTTAACTTTCATACAAAAAAAATACATCCCAGTCGGTCTATCCGCTCGAAAGTTATGACACCAACACAGATACAATAGACAGACGCCAACACAAACAATCCAAATTTCTAACACGTCTCTTTTTCCCTTGGGTGGTAATTAAAACAAGAGAATCATATCTTCATCTTTTAGCAAAGAAGAATCCTCGAGCGGGATATTCAATTAAAATAAATGCGCAAAAAAACAGTGACACAGTAAATATCGCAGTCGCAACACGGACGTTAGCTGCCCAGTAATAAATCCTACTTTATGGGCAGTTAAATGCTTGTAATACACATCGCGTTATATTATTATTAGAAGAGATATTAACGCAACAACGGGCATTATATAAACGAGTAGAACTAAAAGCACTACATATTTTGATTTTTGTGGCTTAGATACTGTGGTTATTAGTATAGTTGACTTAGCAACTAGCGCAATATAGATTGGCATTCAAAGGCTTCAAGTAAACACCACGTGTAGTAGCAGGTGCGCTCGCAGGTGTTGTCTTATCAGCTTGTTTATCGGCTGCTACGGCTATATAAGTCAAAGCGAGCATGCTTCGTGAGGCATTCTCTGTGAATGCCTTGCAGTGTTCGGACCGCTGTCTAGTACGGAGGTCGCCACTGGTAATAGGTCTCTCCCTGTCATAGGATGGCAAAGAGATAATTTTAGATCGTAATTGTTAATTCAATTATGATCTAGGGCCAGGGTTGTGGGTCATTCGGGGGGTGCATTATTTGGTTGGCACTCACGCAGGAAGAGCGGGGTGGAGCTTTCCCTTCCCCTTCGGGGGTTTACTTTTGTTGTCATAGTGGAATGCTTATTCCTATGTTCACGATGGTTTGCTTGGCAACGGAAAGACATACGCTACTTGTTAGCGCGAGAGTACTGAATCATAGCGTGTGGACATCAGGATCGAGTGGATCACGTGTTACGGCTTTGTTCTGATATTTCTAAGTTCTTTAGTAGCCAAACGCCCACAAGTTGTACGCTTCCGGGCTAACAGCCCGGCGGCTCATGTATCGGCCAGTGGATAGAATGTGTTTTCACTCAGACATCAGAAGTGAGATTGTAACCCGTTTGTTCTACGTGACAGTGTGAGTGAGTTTAATGGTAGATCGATAACTTGAGATGATTTTAGGTTGTGAAATAATGGTGGTTATGTTTTTAATATGTTCGGAATAGATTGTGGACTATAAAGTCTTTTGTTATGCGATGGTAGTATAGACCTTGAACCAATCTACTACTTACTTACTAGGACTTTTCTACTAGATGTCAGTTACAATATTTTGTGTATACTTGCAGTGTATGTATCGCGTGTGCTGTGAACATGGTTCGTAATACGAATTGATGTGTATTGATAGTATCTACTCTGAATGTTGTTATGAAGTTGGGTTATGTGAGTTATTAGAAACAGATCACGGAAAATTCTTATTGTTTTGTGCTATTAATTATAACAAGTTGTGTGAAATAGAAATCGCCATCCTAAAGTCAAGCTCTGCAATTCGTAGACTTTGTGCAGGTGAAGAAACTGGTGAGTGTTTGAATGTAATTTTAATCTTGTGATATAGTATGGTGCCTATGAGTTGATATGGTAACAAGTTCATGTGCATACTGTAAATTCAAGTGTGGATGTGTATTGTGGGTACTTTTGAAAAAATGATCATGGCTCAACAAAACTGTAGTGAAGCCTGGATAAAGCGATCGATGTGTGTTTAATGTTTATTAATTGGCTTTTAAGAAACGTACAAAATAATGATATTGCTTTAATTGATAACGGTAAAACGGAAAGTATAGGGTTCAACAACCACGATAAAACCGACTAAAGTTATTCTTTTTTATTAGTTATTAGTGAACAGTATTTGGTATCGTTTGCTATGCTCCGTAACGAATCAAGTGGTGATAAAGTTATCTTCACTAAAAAAGAGGTAAAATGGTTATCGTCATTCGAAGGAGATGGCAAGGTTATCGTCACTCGATGGAGGTGGCAAGGCTTTCGTCACTCGATGGAAGTGGCATGAGTTTCTATTGCTCGATTTAGTTAATAGTAACGACTTAGAGGTGGAAAGGTTATCGTCACTCGATGGAGGTGGCATGAGTTACTATTGCTTGATTTAGGTAATAGTAACGACTTAGAGGTGGAAAGGTTATCGTCACTCGATGGAGGTGGCAAGGTTTTCGTCACTCGATGGAGTTGGCATGAGTTGCTATTGCTCGATTTAGGTAATAGTAACGACTTAGAGGTTGCAAGGATATCGTCACTCGATGGAGGTGGCATGAGTTGCTATTGCTCGATTTAGTTGCCTAAATGAAAGACAGACACACAAACTCACACACATTTAACTTATAACACATCCATTTTTGATGTGCTTTAGATGAACTGCAAGTACTACAAAACATAATTCCGTAACTTTTAAACTATGATCTATCAGCCACCTGCCATATTTTTTAGATCATTGTTACCAAGTCCTTGTCATCAGAAAATATGAATAGATCTAGTTAAGGCGAATCGTATGAGTCCCAACTCGATGGTTTTAACGGAAGACATTTCAGGGTTACGTCTCCGATATTTGAGCTCCATCATCGGACTAACTCAGTTGTAACAGCTTTCGTTAGAGTTTTAACTGTTAAGTCTCACGATTGTGCTCAAAAAAAAAGTAAATACCCATATTGCGTCTTATATTCTTAAAACTGGCACCAATCTCTTATAAACAGGTTTGAACAACAGATTTTCTTTCTTCTTGAAATATTTACCTTTGTTTGGCTATTGTAAGAGAGAAAAAAAATATTCTTATTCTTATTATTTTTATTCCGATTCATGACCTGCAAATGATTTGATGACCTTGAATGCCTGGACAGATCTTTATAACTACGCAATGGAATTTGTTACAGTTTGTTTTTAAAAGATTCAAGTGGAAAGTTTAAGTGTATTATAACATAGAAGTTTGTCCAACCATGCAAACCTGTAACCGGATGCCAGTATAAAATAAAAAAAATCTAAATCGTTGGCGAATATTAAGCCTGTTATGTTAAACAAATAAAAATGTCTGCCTCTATCAGAAATCGAAACTAAATTAAGTCAAGAATGAACTTATATAGTATGTAAATGGTAACAAAAGGATTCCACAATCACTATGGTTTGGTACCTCAAATGGTGAGAGCATTCATCAACATGAGACGATAGATCGCAGGTTCAAATCCCGACTGAGGTGTTTTTTTTTAGCTTTTTTTTATGATATTGAAGGGCAAACAAGCAGACGGATTTCCTGATGGTAAGAAATTCACGCCGCCTAGAGACACCAAAGGTGGTAATGATGCGTTGCCAACCTGAGGCCGGGATGTTAGGGGAAAGTAAGTTTGCCGGCTACCTTACCCTCCGAACCGGAACACGTAATGACACGGTGGTACCAATCCGGGTGAGTCGCTGCGAAACTCTACCATCTAGTCAGATGTCACGGTGTTAGTGACGGTAAGCTTATGCTCGCCTTTTACGAGCTGCCTGGTAGGAAGGCAGATGGTCTATTCTGCAAAGAAGCCCGGACCAACAGCATCTTTCTTTTTTTTTAATTTGTACAAAAAATAATAATCCTGGATTAGCAAATTCGTAATGGTACCTATTTAAAAACATAACCCTCGTGCTGACATTTAAAAAATATTTAAAATATCCCGTCAAATAAGATTTTAAAAGCCGCTAATTGGAGTGCCGAGTGATTATCTTTGAAGCAGGTACTAATTAAAATAACAGTTTTAAGCCCTTCAATGCTTAAGTGTGGTTTGAGTACGAAGGCGAATCCTCTGACAGAATTAAAAGAAATGTGGATAAAAAATGTCATAATATGGTAAATAAGTCAGATGCGATACGAATGTGATCTGCTCAGTAATAAATTCTACTTTATGGGCAGTAAATAAATAATAAATATAAATGGACAAGTTACACAAATTGCAGCTAACCACAAAGTAAGCAAGTTATATGCTTGTGTTATGGGTGTTAGTCAACGATACTAATACATAGAAATACTTAAAAAGATACTAGAATAAATTTAACAAACGCCCAGACCCGCAAATACAGACATCTATATGTTCATCACACAAATACCCCGTCGAGAATCGAACCCGAGCCTCGCGGTTGATCGGTGTAGTTAGGCGTGTACGCTAGCCACTCAACCAACGAGGCGGTCAAAAACCTGAAATACACAAAACATTAGATTATTGTTTAATGAGTTATTAACGCAACAACGCGTATTATGTAAATGTTTAACAGGTACTATTTTCTTATTAAGGCTTTTTATGCCGAAAGACAAAGAACAAGCTCACGACTCCCTTGACGGTATGAGATAACCGTGGCCTTTAGATGCCATTGATGTTTCATTTACATGGCTATCCCATGATGTAAGGCTATCCTCCTAAATAAAACTTACGCACTCTTTGATCTAGTGTGTATATTCATTTAAAATTAAGTTATACACTAGATCAACGGGAGCGTAAGTTATATTTGTAACGGGGTACATGTGTACGTCTACCTGCTACCCCACGCTCCTGACCGGTACAAGACTCTAATATCATGGTAGCAGGCATAGATAAGGATACCAACTTGCGCAGTTGCATGCACAGCACTCAGCCTCTTGTGGTCGTGTCAAAGACCCATTCAACTTTTTCTTGCCCTTTACGAGCGAGAACAGGACAGCAGGTTGTTCAGTGACAGGTTAATTCTATAAGAAAGGCTCTAGTCAACTTATACACATATATTATGTAATACATAAAATGCTTAATCGACTAATATAAAGTCTTCAATAACATGTTCTTCGTTTATGTGTGGGAATTGAAAAAAAACGTACCTTAAATAAAGCATATCAAATAAAAAATATTTATGTATTAAATTTTGGAAAGGGGGCAAAATATATTAACACGAGCGACAAAACATTAACTTATTAAGTACTAGCAGTTTTACGCAGCTTCGCCTGCGCAACTTGGCTTCTGCTGCACCGATTTTGATGAAACAAAGTCTCTGTCACCCAGGGATAATGTAACATTCTAAAGGTGAAAGATTTTTTTGAAATCGGTCCAGTAGTTTCGGAGCTGATTCATTTCAAACAAACAAACAAAAAATCAAATCTTTACTCTTAATAATTTTACCATAGATGTAGACTATAGACTACCTGTAGCCCGTGATGCCTGCATACGTTGAAGTGACTTTAATGGCTTTAGTGCTGGGAAGGAGATTTTTCAGGTGTAAAAGTATCTTAAATGTTGATTCGGACTATAAGCTACCACATTCATTATGGTAAAAATCTGTTTGGTACCTTTTACATGAAAAGTGACAAACTGACGAAAAGTTTAATAACTCTTGTTTTAGGTTACATATTCTATGTAAAATACATAGCAATCATTGTTTTAAATAATATTTCATGTACAGATTTAATTTTATTACTGATTCATTATAAATACAGATAAACCTTTTTCGACAAGTAAAATATTTAAAAAAAATGTGAGCCGTCACGGGACGCCTGGCAGGTGTGAAACATCGACATTACTTTGTAACAGTAATATTCAGAAAATAACAGATTCTGATAGGAACTAAATATGTCATAATGATAAAATAAAATAAAATTACGATTTTAGACGAATAAAATAATACGTAGACGTACTATTTTAGAATTGCTAATTTAGAATCGCCTCTGTGGTTTAGCGGTTCAGGTGTTGGACTTGACTGCATGAGGTCCTGGGTTCGAATCCTGGGTCGGGCAATAAAAAGATAATTTGGTTTTTCTATAACAAAAAAAAAATGTTGCCCGGGATTGGATATGTGCCCGGTTGGCGATAGGCTTGCCACCTATCACATTGTGGGACTTAGTGTCTTCGGCTACTCGTGGGTGCCCTGGTTGTGCCTCTGCCTACGGCTTCGGGGCTATGGGCAAAAGATACTACTATTTCAAATATCGTATATCGTCGATTGCGCATGGCGACGCGACGCCATACCGTACACACTACTGTATATATATATCATCATATAGCGTGGCGACGCGTCGCCACGCCAGATATCGGTTTTACGTGCGGCTATAGATGTTTGACATCAAAAATGTGTAAATCAAATCAAATCCTTTGCTAATTTTGCAAATCTCTAATTGAAGTTCAAATAAGCTATTTTGTAAGTAGGTACTAACATACTTACACATACATATCTTCACGCCAAGTCCCTTACGGGGTAGGCAGAGAGTATCGAGTGCCAGACCTCAAGATCCTGACAAACCTGTCTAGCTTCCTTCACATTCATTACCCTTTTCATACAAACACGCCGGTTTCGGACACCACCCTCGGATTATATCCAAGTGATCTGATCGTGGAATGTCAGCCTTGGTCTTCCCGGGCAAAATAGGTACTATATAAATAAAAATATTATAGATGTTAAGAATACTGTAGATGTAAACAAAAATCCTCTTGTAGGATCCTCAATTAAAATGAATGTGCATAAAAAGCATGATACAATAAATATCGCAGTCACGATACGTAGGTGAGTTGCCGAGTAATAAATCCTACTTTATGGGCAGTAAAAAGCTTGTAATACACAACCGGGTTATATTATTATTAGAGGAGATATTAACGCAACAGCGAGCATTGTGTAAATGAGTAAAATTACGTTTACTACGTATATTATATTGTTGTAATGCAACGCAGACGGATTTAAACTGAAATGCTATAGATATTTTTTAGCACTTTTTTTAATGATGACAGAAAGCAAACAGGCAGACGGATTTCCTGATGGTAAGAAATTCACGCCTCCTAGAGACACCAAAGGCGGTAATGGTGCGTTGCCAAACTGATTTGAAACTGACTGCGTTGCAAAAGTAAGTTTACCGGCTACCTTGCCCTCCAAACCGGAACATGCCAACGGCAAGCATTGGACGCTATAGCAGGAATAGGTAAGACGGAGGAACCAACACGGGCGAGTCGCTGCGAAACCTAGGATGATGCTATCCTAGTAGGATGTTACGGTGTTAGTGACGGTAAGCCTATGCTTGCCTTTTACGAGCTGCCTGGCAGGAAGGCAGATGGTCTATTCTACAAAGGAGCCTGACCAACACGGGGAAAGGGACCACACTTGCCCTGTGCTTGGGCTAAAATACTATAAATTTTAAAGAAAGAAAAAAATTCGCCCCAGACAGGATTAGAACCTGTAACCTGTCGTCTCAAGCCGACGACCATTAATCAAACGATTCATCTACCCGCGTCAACGGGAAAGGAATTACAAATTTCGCCACGGGACTTCAATCTTCAGTAGCTCAAATGGTTAAAGCATTCGTCATCTTGAGTGGAAAGGTTATAGGTTCAAATCCTGTCTAGGACGAATTTTTTTTCTTTGAAATTTATTGAAATACTATAGTTGGGAGTTCTAAGGAGTATCATAGAAGTAGTAGGTGAGCAGTACAGTACATTATATCAAAACCAATTCTACATTGGCACCTTTTTTGTGCCAAACCAACGCTTATCATCGACGAGCTGCAAGAAAGTATATAAAACTGTTTCCAATATTGTCACTTGGTGAAAGTTTAGTAGTTATAAACTAATTGTTTAAATTACGTCACAATAACCGGTTTCGCTTTCGCCAACCATCCGGATAATTCTGTAAAAGCGAAACCGGTTGGCTAATTTTATTAAACAAAGTATATTAAGTGAAACAGTGCAAGTGTATTTTAATGTTAATAATTTTAATAGTTAGAAGAAAGTATTTTAAACGTGTGTGTGTGCGTGCGTGCGTGCGTGCGTTCGTGCGTGCGTGTGTGTGTTTATGTGTGTGTAAGTTTAATTTGTGTACGAAATTTGTCAAGTAATATTTCTTTATTATTAAATATATTCAACGTATTCTGAGAAGAGTTAAACTCCAAGAGCAAAACCACAGGCGTCGTATAGTCGTTTATAATTTCGGAAAACTCTTCAATCTTATAAAAAATCGTAATCAGGATTAAGTTGTGAAAACATAGACACAAAATTAGCCAGTCTCTATTTATTTTTGATAAACAACTAGCGACCAACGTAATTAAGTTTTATCTGAACAACATCAGGTAAAGCTTCTTAACAGATTTTCGACCTCTTTCCTCGTAAATTTATTTATTTAACCCTCGTCAGTATATTCCTTTTACGAATCAGGAACAGGTTTTTGTAGTTGTGCCGCTTTAGAAAGCAAACGTTTTCAAAACACTGCATCGAGTGTTTTTAACCGACCTAGAAATTAGGAGGTTATGTCTTCGACTGCTATTTTTTATGTATGTGTATCGAGTTTTATGACATTTTTTATGCATTTTTTGAGTTTATTTGAAAAGACGTACATACGAAATGATCTCTTTACTACTAAGTGTGGATCTCATGATGAAATCCATCCCTGGGAAATCAAAGAAGATAGGTACTCGATTTTTTTATGTATTTAAGCAGCACAATATTGAAATAGAATTAGGTTGTTTGAAGTTTCATTATTTTTAAATTACGTAGTACTGGCTGTCTATCTACCCTGTCCTCCGCACCTTTAACATATATGGTGTCTACAGGTCACGGTTATCTCTTACCATTAGGAGATCCGTGTGCTTGTTCACCGGCCTGTCACATAAAAAAACAAAGCCTTTTACTGATATTCCTACAGGCCGCAATCGCATGCTCAAGCTGATGACGTCATGATGATGTTGTACTAGGTACGACATAGCGTGACAACAAGTGAGGTATTTTTGCGGACCATTTTAAATAAATATAAAAGTAAATATTACATTTGGGTAATAGTACTTAAAATGGACTTATTACTTATCCTTATATCTCTGTACAAAATTTAGCCGGTCCTTTGAAAGTAACCCTGTATATACGAAACGTGGGAATGTTGCATCGTAAATCTGAGACTAGATTGTTAAGCCTTTTGCGTGAATAATGTAACCCTCCATACCATCCAAAGCAACAACTAACTCATATATGCTGAAGCAGTAACATATATGACGTTTTTTTACGGAATACATTTCTGTATCTTTTGACTATGTTCCTTAATAAATTTGATTTTTCCAAGGAACAGTGACCTAAGTATCTTATCACAATCTGATCACAATGTTAGTTACCGTACTCCTCCGATACCGCTTGACCGATTCTCATGAAATTTTGTGCGCGTATTGAGTAGGTCTGAGAATCGGCCAGTATCTATTTTTCATACTCCTAAGTGATAAGGGTCACACACCCCATTTTTTTTACTAAAATCACATTAAAAATATACCAGAACAACGTCTACTGGGTCAGCTAGTGTGATATAAATTTAGCTTGGTAGCTCCACGCATCCCTGAGATTAAGGGCCTTGACACACGGACGGAACATGAAATGATCCTCTAAGTGTTTGGTTTTTCCCTTTCGAGGTATAAAACCCTAAAATCTGCACGGTTTAAAGCAGATGGTCTTTATTCTTTCAATGTAACAATCTAGAATTCGGATTAGAACACCTGTTCTTAGCCATCATTTACAACTATAAGCTGTAGCCAAGCTTCAAATAACAGTGACCTAAGTATTTGATATAAATTTAGCTAGGTACCTTTACGCGTTCCTGAAGTATAGGGCATTAACACACGGACGAAAAACGAAGTGATCTTATAAGGATTCCGTTTTTCCTTCTCGAGGTATGAAACCCTAAAAACTGCATAGTTTAAAGCCGATGGTCTTTATTCTTTCAATGGAACAATCTAGAATTCGGGTTAGAACACCTGTTCTAGGTCATCGTCTACATTTAGATACATATTGGAAGCATGTAAAAGGCTTGACAAAATCGTTGAATGCTATCACGAAAGCCATACACAATGATGAATGCATTTATTTTCCCGCTCCTATCATATGCACGTCCAACTTTTATTGCTTTTTGTGTGGAGTTACAAATCGATTTGGCTTTACGCCAATCGCATCATTTAAATGGTTCTTTACATTCACACATTTCACAAGTAGGTGTACACACGTCAGGATCAAGTGAAATCCAATTATCGATATTGTTTTCATGTATCGTGGTTGAATGCTCATAATCGATTTGTAATCGAGAGTTTTCATTGGAGTGATATTGTGGTAAACGGAGTAACATGTTAAACTGTTTCCTTTTTTCCAGTTGTATTATTCTTTTTTTATAAAACATACGTAGAAATTAAATGAAACAAACAGCAAAATATTTTAAAAGCAATAACATTTAATACAGCGAAGTCTATTTACCTATATGTGAGACATATGACTTCATTTTACATTATCACTGTACCTTTACTATGAATACGAAAAACCAGCTATCCCGGCGAACTTTGTTCCACCCGTTTAGTTTGTATGGGATATAATAAAGTATTGTTTTTCCCACTTTCCCTGCAACTTAGTCGGTTTTTTCTATTCATAAGAACCTTCTTCTGACAATAACTAATACAACAAAAAAAATTGCCAAAAAATCATTTGGACGTTTTGCACTTAGCAAGACATTTAGCATTTCATTTTAGTGGACACAGTAGGGGAGCACAAGATGCCAAATCATGGGAATATATATAGTTTTGTAGATTCGATGGTGGAGAGAGAAATTGAAATGTGACGTTAATGTTTTTAGAGGAAGGGCATCTGAAAGCATAAAAAACCATTACAATTACTGAAACATAAGCAAGTGCACCTTATTGATAGTGTTTGTGTCTTCGACGGCGAAAACATTGTATCAATCAGCCGTGTAATGGTTGATAAACAACTAATAGATAACTTGTTTTTTAATATTTCTGACACTCTTTCTCCCTTGCATAGTCCTCAAATTTTCAAACTATTTAAATTACATTCACTTATTGACATGCAATAAACCCACATACGTATTTTAATCTGACATGCTCGAAGATGTTTTCATAATAATTAACAAATCTCTATCTTGACCTCCTTAACTATTATACCAGTTAGTGTAATAGATCCGAAGTAATAAAAATAGCAAAACTAAAGAACCGTAAATTCTATACAATGAGTATAATCTTATATATAAAATTCTCGTGTCACAATGTTAGTCTGCATACTCCTCCGAAACGGCTTGACCGATTTCTCTGAAATTTGGTAAGCATATTGGATAGGTCTGAGAATCGGCTAACATCTATTTTTCACACCCCTAAATGATAAGGGTGACTCACCCCAATTTTTTTATTAAAATCACACTAAAAATACCGCAGAACAACGTCTGCTGGGTCAGCTAGTATATGTAGAAAAATTGGTGCAGGTGATTGAATTAAGCATTTTAAAAAAAAAAAAAAGTATCTTCACGCCCATATCCCCGAAGAGGTAGGCAGAGGTACAACCAAGGCACCCACGACTAGCCGAAGATACTAAGTCCCACAATGTGATAGGTGGCAAGCCTATCGCCAACCGGGCACATTTCCAATCCCGACCAACATTTTTTTTTATTAGAAAATTGGAAAAATCCAATTTTCTTTTTGTTGGTCGACCCGGGATTCGAACCCGGGACCTCATGCAGTCAAGTCCAACACCCGGACCGCTAGACCACAGAGGCGAGGCATTTTTAAATATTTTTTCTATCTGCCTATCTGGCTGTATGTCTGTATCATGGCCGCGATTCGCCTCAAATCTATGAAACCGATCGCAACAAGATGTAATTAGTATGTTATGTTTTGAGGAAGATTGGAGGAAGAGAGGCTACTTATTACACTTCCTAAAATGATTCCCATGAGTGGGGGATAAAAGCCAGAGTGTAACTTGGGCTCCCAAATTTATGCGTTTTATGATTTGCAGCCAAGCATAATTATACCTTTTTAGGGTTTAAATTACCTATTTAATTAAGTAATTATTATCTTTATTTAGCTAATAAAGTTTTTGAAATATTTGTGTACCTATTTTAATTTTGGCATATCTAAGGGTTAGCTTGAAAAAAGTATCTTCACACATATATCCGAGTTAGGCAGAGGCACAACCAGGGCACCCACGACTAGCCATTGACACCAAGCCCACTAAGTTATCAATGGCAAGCCTATCGCCAATCGAGAACACATCCAATCCCGAGCAATTTTTTTATTGGAAAATTAGAAAAACCTCGTCTTATTTTTGTTGTCCGACCTAGGAATCAATCCGAACCTCATGAAGTCATGTCCAACACCTAGACCGCTAGAACACAAAGGTGATATTTTTTTCATAAGTTTAGTGGTTCAAATATTACAGACATAACAACGCTCAGTATAAAATGACCAAATAACTTTAAATCAGTAATAGGGTGAAACATTGAAACTTACAGATTATCTTACACACATATCTTCACGCCAAGTGCCCCTGAATGAAGAGCATCGAGTGACAAGTGGACGAAGTTCTCCGGGTTGGCTGGTATAAAATATTCCAAATCATGAATGAATGAATAAAGGTATAAAATCCAATTTCCCTTTCACATGTTTATTAAACAGCCAAATATCTTATTTAGAAAGATTGTCAGTTCTCTGTGAGTATACATCCAACTTGAGTTACGTAAGAGGTTTACTCCCCGATTATTCCGATGAATAAAAATGAAATTGTAAACGAGCTTCCTTTTTCCTTATTGTATCTTTACTTACAATTTCTGTATCCTTTTCTGTATCGCCGTTCTATGCATTGAAAGAGAAAATATCAAGTAATACTCATGAGAACCCTTTGAATCTTAAAGACATGAAATGTACTAGAAATTTTATATAAGAACTACATTTTGTATTAAAGTAGTCTTAATGCTTAGATTTTATCTCTAAAACGAAGACCTGTTTTAAGGTTTTTTTTTGTTGTTGTTTAATTTTATCCCAGTCGGGGAAAGGTAAAGGATCTGAGTCCATACAGCCACATCTTCCATATGAATAAATCTTTGTCTTGTTATATATTTTCATTTTTTTTTATCAAAAATCTTTTATCAAAGTCAATAATAATAGAATGTCTTGTCAGGGTCTTGAGTAAAGCGGTGGCCACTTTATTCAAGCTCATTTTAGGAGATTTGGCGGCAGCGAGGAAATATACGATACACTAATTTCTTCATGATTATTTCATTAGTGCACTTTCGCTGAACAAAATTGTACAAAATGCCACGAAAATGGACTAATTTCACTAAATATAAACACTAAATTTAATAAATATGAAAAAAAAATACGACCACCTTCATTCACGATGGCACCAAAAAGTCCGGCTTTTTTTTGTTCCATGAATAAAGGAAGGGCGCCAAAACTCCCGCCAACCTCTCTTTTTTTAAGTTCATTTGTCCCTTTCTGAGACCGGCTAAAACCTTTAGGGCACGCTGCCACGTCTTCTGTATTTGTATTTTTTCTAGTTATTTATTTTCAATATTTTTCTTTAGGTTTCATTTATTATAATCATTAGTCGTTAAAGAATGTCATGACATTCATTTTCACATTTTCAGCATGTCATAAATGCGGTTGCTTCCTTAATCAAGCTCATTTTGTGAGTTTTGGCGGCAACGATAAAATACACGATACTCCCTTTGTTCATAAATATTTCACTTGTGAACTTTGCTGAACAAAATTTTACTAATTGCCACCTAAATTATATAATTTTACTCAAAATTTACACGAAATTAAATAATTAGGAAAAACCTACTCTTAATTGCAATATTATGTTTTTTTGAAGTGAAAACTCCTTTAGCGGCGTTGCGTACTTTTTTTGGAATGGGTAAAAACCTTTAATCTCCCGTCAGATCGTCAGAACTTAAGACGGCGCACTGCGCGTGCGCGAATAAGACGGCGCAGGTCGCTTGCGCAAGATCTAAAATAAAACGTAGATTCATTGCTTACATATTTCCGAACAGTATAGGATTCGCAATGAATAATACCAGTACGAGCGAGAGTAAAACAATCGCATAAACTACTGCGGGTCGGCCCCTTGCGTTGATCTACAGTATTAAATAATTGTACTGTAAAGTGTAAACTATTTCTTGCTTTGAATGCTTTTTAGTTTGTGGTAGATAAAATAGATATTAAAACATCTTTTAATTTGTTTGCGGCTTATAGGTATATCATAGTTTCTCAGTTAATAGAAAATACAGTACAACATTGTTAAGAAGTTTAGCTGTTTTCGAAAAACTTCTAAGTTTAACAAAGGAAATAATAGTAGAAGGAAAATCGATATACACATATATATTATATTGAATTGAATTATGTATAAGTTTGAAAAATTAAATGTTTCATCATATTTTATCTCATTAGTAGGTAATACTATTTTAACTGGTCGAGCTAAATTATGAAGTAGCCGTACTAGTAGGTAGGTAGCGTACTGAAGTTTCATGGCTTAGCACAGAATACTATGAGGTAGATACTAATAAGGTGTACTAGTACATTTTACGGATTGACGATTACAGTGCGAACCAAAAACGTCCGATTAAGGACAAGACTATTGTATCATATCACATAAATAATAGTACTTTCATACTGATAATTATACAATTCGTTCAAAATTATTCCCTAATCATTCCTAAACATGCAAAACGTTAATATTCAAGTTTACACTTCAACCGGCACACGGAGTGCAACTCATCTTTTTTTTATTCTAGAGAAGGCAAAGGAATGTTTTCTTGACAAAAAAGAGATCTCTACCGCCAATAAACAAATGAACCAGAGTTTTCAGTTTTGTAGCTATTTATTAGAAATCGTAAACTCTTGAAGGTAGTCGTTTGTTATTTTATTTTAGAAAATTCTTAAGCTAGTAGTATTGTTTTGAAAACACTACTACCAGTAATGAACTTTACAAATGGCAGAAAATGTCTAAATAAAAGTTTCCGAAAAAATTCCTTTGGAGCATTTTAATCAGTACATTTTAGGTAAAATACAAACCGATAACGATATTTGTTTGAGTAATCAGACATTTCAAATATTTTTTCCTTTCTATTTAAAAAAAGATTATAGAGGAATTTTATTAGAAATTAGCCAACCATGCGGACTTCGTAGTTTTTGGCATTAATAGATTTTCTAGATATCTCTTTCTAATGTTTGCACGATGTGTACATGTACATGAGCACCCATCTCTCGGCGTGCAATTAGTTACTTTTTTTGTAATATATTAATGAATTCTGAGAGAAGGGTGCTCGTGTTACCTTACAAACGTTAAAAAGAGATCTTGGAAATTCGTTTCTAGTAAACTCTTCAATTATCTTTTTAGATGGAAAGCCAAACATTTCTTGGAAATATATATTTCGGTAATATTTGAGCTTGTTCCTGACATTAAAATACTCCAAAGGATTTTCTCAGAAGCTTTTTCGTTTAAGTACAGTATTGCGAATTTAACATTTTACTTTCTTCATAGATCATTAATATTTAGATACAAAAATTATTAATAGGTTACAATTTTAAAGAAAATTGCTAATTTTGGCCGACCTAAATAATTTTGCATGTTATTGAGATTTCACGTCGTTTGAAATTCTCTAGCATAGTTTTATATGTTTAAATAAAAATAAGCGCTAATAAAAATACTCTAGATTATATAATTGCCTCTCATATTTTTTTAATTACTTATTTGTAAACTATTAAAAAAAGTAAGAAAAATACGAGCTTGTGGAGTTTTGTTCGCCAAATTTTCAATGAGAGGCCACGCTTTGATTCAGCGATACATATTACACTTATCTAGATGTATCATAAAAAATAATTGTATGGTCTATCCTACTAGTATTATAAATGCGAATGTTTGTATGTTTGTTAAATGCTTAAACTGCTGAACCGATTTTCATGAAATTTGATGTTCTAATAAAACAATGCTCTAATAAAAACAGCTTTACCCAGGACTGGATAACTGTCTAGTTGTCGTTAGGTTTACCACCTACATATGACTTATACTTTCGTATAACTTAACTTATATTTTACTAGCTCTATTCTCCCTGCATCTTTTCTCGGATTAACCATTCTGTAGATTAAAGTCTTTCTTTATCAGGGGCATCTTCTAATACAGGGAATGAATGAGGTGGAGAGAAAGAGAGAGAGAGAGAGAGATTAGTTATTTTTTTAGTGTTACATCTTTTCTGTGACTACTGTATCAAATCTATACTGTTTTAAATGGAAATCACGTCTACAGTTGTTTAACGTCTTTAAAGCTGATAGCTTTAAAAAAACACCAAAATTAATTTAGCGAAAGTGTCTGACTAAATACTATATTCAAAAGATTGAATTCAAAACTTGTTCCTTTTTCCTTGTTTCCAAAAACAAAGGATAAAACATTATTATAAAGTTATTAACCAAAACCGATGTAATGGTAATTAAAAGTATTTATAATAATTTCGCTTATCTAAGTTATTTAAAATGAAATATGGACAATGATTGATGAGGAAACGAACAAGTTTAATTATAATTTAACCTTTAAGTATAAATAAAAATGTGATGTTGTTTATATTTCTTGGAAAATGTTTCAGAAAGTATATTAGATTAGATAATGAATGTTTTAAGCATACCGACACGATGAACTTCATTCACGTGGAATTTTTACACTGTCAGCTTATCGTATCAGGGTGTTTATCGTGAAGATGTAATATTTATAAGATACAAAATAATACAATCAACTAATCGTTAATGCCCTGACACCCTCTCATCTTTGCCTACCTCTTTGGAATACAAGCGTTAAGGCCCCATACTTAGTCAGCCAGAAGAGCCAATCAGCGCACTCCCCCGTTCCATAATTACTATGACATATTGCGCTCTAAAGTCTTAAGCGCCAAATCACTATTTTCGAAACTATAAAAGTAATTTGAAAAAAAATATAAAAACTGAAACAGTTATCGTTTAGGTATAATACTTATCTATGTTTATGTTAAATCTGGTGTCGATATTTTCATAATTGAAGTAGACAGTTGGATTTTGTTTTCAAAAAAGGGTTAACTTTTTGTTTTTTTTTCTATCGAGCAAAGTGAAATGAATCGTGTTTTGGAAACACTAGTCTTATAAAGCATATTAATGTTAATCTTGTGTATTTTTGTCGCCAAGATCCATAATTGCTTTGTATGAAAAAAAAACAGTATATTGCTGACGTATTTTAGCATACATGGCCCCTTAAGATCTTTTCTACACAGATGTCAAAGAATATTATCAGAATCCATTAAGACAACCCGCAGTCTATCATCCTTACTTGATTAATATTCTTCGCACACCAATAGAGATTTTCCAGTTCGTTTGTTATCCGTATCTTTTCTTTGTATCGTTTAGTGTTCTAAGAATAATAGGGTTACACTTGAATCTCGATTTACAAATTGGAAATTAAAATAGGATATGTCATTATAGGTACTCTTGAAGAGCGAGCTAACTGATTAACATTAAACTTAAAAATAAAGTAATCTGATAAAATAATTTATTTTTTACTAGTGTTCGCCCATTGGTCGAAATTCGAACGTATTAAAATTTTAATATCTTGTTGATAAGAACGCCATGTTCATTTCTCAAGACCAACTACTTTGTTTCCAAACTTTTTAGTGCGCCATCTGTGATCTTTTATCGTTATCATAAATATTTGTTTGTGTGTAAAATGCACGCTAGTGTGAGTAATGTTTTATTTATTGATTTAATGTACTTTATAGGCTATATTATCGAAAAATATTAGCGTTCTGCACTTCTCCTACACATAAACTATAAGTATGCCAAATTTTATTTTCTGCGTCCGCGCGATTTTGTGAAAGTTTGGGCATCACGAATTAATGTAGAGATTCAGCCTTTCCCAAAGTGGGCGATAACGCCCCCTTGTGGGCGCTGGAAACCTAGAGGGGGGCGGTATAAATCTTGAAATAAATGTTTTTTTTAAACTAGGGGCAACAAATATGTTATTGAGGTTATTGACAAGAAAAAAACGAGGGGGGGTGGCGCTACAAAACAACTGATTTTCAAAGTGGGCGTTACATGAAATAAGTTTGGGAACCTCTGGTATAGATAAACATATGTTATAAATTCGCTACATTTGAGTTCAAGAGTTCTAAGGCAAATCCTATTTTCATTTTTAATTTGCTTGAAGTCGAGATTCAAAAGTAAATACCCTTATAGAAGAACTTGGAGATATTTATATATAAAAAAGTCGTATTAGTTTAGTTACACTATTTATAACTCAAGAACGGCTTAACCGATTTGGCTAAAAAATTATAGTGAGTAGCTTCAAACCAGGAGAAGTACAAACGATATCTTTTATTCCGTTTCCATCCCGAGAAAAACTAGGAAAAACAGCATTTTAAATTTTTTATAATTAAATAAATGTTTTAAATTCGCTACATTTGAGTTCAAGAATACCTAAATGGCAAACCCCTTTTTCCATTTTCAATTTGCACTTAATCGAGACTCAAGAGTAGATATCTCAGGAACGGCTAAACCGATTTGGCTAAAAATTGATGTTGGGTAGCTTCGAACCAGGAGAAGGACATACGATATTTTTTTCCGTTTGATTACGAGAAAACTAGTGAAAACAACATTTTCAATTTTTGCCATTCAAACTAAACGGGTGAAAGTTCGCCGGAACAGCTATTTTCAAGTAAGAGTAACCTTCCTGTGCTTTTCATCAGATTGGTTTGGGACAGATCGAGCAAAAGGAATCATTATATTGAGCTATCTGCAACACTTCTACATTTAATGCTTCTTGCATTCGTACAAAGGTTTTTCCTAAAAAGAAATGTCTTGAAGTTTCTGAGTACCTACGAGTTTCAGGTACCTATAGTATGATGTGGTATAGCATGATGTCCGACATTTATTTATTTTACACTTTCTTGTACACGTAATAGAGAATTGGCAGCGAGAAAATACAAATATAAATATTGTACAAAAGGCGAGCTTATCTCTAACAAGATATATGTTACAGCTAACCTGAGATAGAGAAAAACAATACAAAATGAAAAACGACAGGGTCTACATGTCTTTTTTTATTTTGTATTGTTTTTCTTTAGTGTACAAGCTTATTATTAAAGAGATAAAAAAACTTGATTAAAATTATAAACTACTCTACATAAATACTTACTTACTAATATACATATTGCAATAACAAGAAAAGGTAAAAAAAACTTATTTAAATATTATACCAACTAATAGTTAAGTTCTAACAACAAGTTAGTGTTCATAAACAAATAGATGTCTGCATTTTTGGGTCTGGGTATGCTTATTCAGGCTGCGTTCAGACGACATCCGCACGCCATCACCCGCGTCGAATACGCTTTGATTTACAT
This sequence comes from Calephelis virginiensis, assembly GCA_002245475.1. Lineage (NCBI taxonomy): Eukaryota > Metazoa > Arthropoda > Insecta > Lepidoptera > Riodinidae > Calephelis > Calephelis virginiensis. The sequence goes on from NJDC01005418.1 coordinate 83,532, forward strand.
ACTTTGTAAATTACTTACAAAGTATGTTAATCACTACTACTTACGACATAATTTGAGCCCTATTGTCACACCAATATTCTCAAATTGCATTAACCAAATCAATCCGCTCACGCCACGCGCCCGCTAAGCGCTCGCCACACGCCCGCCAAGCGCCCGTCAAGCGCTTGCCATGCGCGTACCCCGCGCGCAAACTGCGCACGTACAGCACACACCTAGCGCCCGCACTTCAGCTAGTGTTGTATTGACTTTCACTAGTAGTAAAGGCGGGTGCGAGGCGTGCGCGATGCATTACGCACGCTACGGGTCTAGGACGGGCTCAACGCGTGTGCGTGCTCGGCGCGGATACGCGTGCTGAGCGCGGGTCTAGGGCGGACTCAACGCGTGTGCGTGCTCGGCACGGGTCATTTGAACCCGCCCTAAAGTTATGCCTGTATATTCTGTTCAAATATTGTATATATAAATATACACTTTTTACACTTACACATACATATTTACATTACATATTTTATACATATGCACTTTTTTTATAAATATCGTTGACTAACACCCATAACACCTGATATTAGATTCAATCCTATAACGTGTCCTGCGACATATTATATGTTATCAGATAAATAAAAACATTTTGTTGCCATTAAAAACAAGGCGTTTATAGGAGTCTTATATAAACATTTAAATTAATTGAAATAATTAAAAGTACTATATAGTGATGTTTTTCTATACGACTACTTCTACATTTAATGCTTCTTGCATTCGTACAAAGGTTTTTCTAAAAAGAAATGTCTTGAAGTTTCTGAGTACCTACGAGTTTCAGGTACCTATAGTATGATAAGGTATAGCATGATGTCCGTCAGAGTGATGTCACTTTTAATGCGAATTATTTCTCCTTCTAAAATTCTTACAGTAATGCGCCTCATAAGTACGTTATACGCGTGGAATGTACAGTATTTTAAAGTCAGTATTTATGTGAGTAGCTCTGCTGCAGAGGATGATACGATCAATACATAAAATCTGTCCAGAAACAAAAACAAAATATGTCGTGTATTTCAACATAACTTATATTAGAGAATTTCTTGCAGTTTCTGAGTACGAGTTTTAGGTGGGCCTGTTATAAAGTATGTGCCCTAGCGGGTTGACATTCAATTCGAATTATTTTTTTTAACCTTGTACACGTAATTGTGCTTCATACGCGTGAAATGTGCAGTGTTTAAGATTAGTTGATCGGTATATATCAGGATTGCTCTGCTGCAGAACATGACACGATCAATCCGTATAATCTTTACCCGTGTTGGTCCGGGCTCTTTTGCAAAATAGACCATCTGCCTTCCTGCCAAGCAGCTCGAGCATAGGCTTATCGTCACTAACACCGTGACATCCTACTAGGTGGTAGAGTTTCGCAACCACTCGCCCGGATTGGTACCACCGGCTTACCTATTCCTGCCGCCATAACGTCATGACGTGTTCCGGTTCCGAGGGTAAGGTAGTCGGTAAACTTACTTTTGCTCGAGGCCTAACATCCTGGCCTGAGGTTGGCAACGCAATATTACCACCTTTGGTGTCTCTAGGCGGCATGAAGTTCTAATCATTAGGAAATCCGTCTGCTTGTTTGCCTTCCATTATCATAAAAATATATACAGTGTATTGTGTATTGCAATATAATTTATATTAAACAAACTCTTAAAGTAAATGCAGAAAGCTTCTAAGATAAATTTTGCTCAAGAAATTGGTCCCAGGTAAAACAGCGTAAGCTTAGTGGCCTTGCCCGTGATGAATGGGCTGAAACGTGGCTCGGGTGCCAACTAACCGTGCAGTAAGTTCTATTATATGCCCCGACTGTTTGCCGCCGAGCAATTGTCCTTACCGCTCCCTCACTAACGATTTTAAATGAACTGCTTTCTTGGAAAATACGCTGTGGGGAATTATAATTTTTATTTTGTAAGGTCGCCTAGGGTAGGGTAGGGATTGCCTCTGTGGTCTAGCGGTTTAGGTGTTGGACTTGTGTTACATGAAGTCCTGGGTTCAAATTCCGGTTCTGCCAACAGAAAGAAAATTTGGATTTTCCAATTTTCTAATAAAAAAAATTATTGATCGGAATTAGACATGAGCTCGGCTGGCGATAGGCTTGCCACCTATCACATTGTGGGACTTAGTGTCTTCGGCTAGTCGTGGTGCCCTGTTTGTGCCTCAGAAGATACTTTTATTTTATTTTATAGGGAAGTGAACAAGCAACTTGCTGTCCTTGCTTGCTGTTCATTTACAAAAAGTAAGAACATGTAAGTGGATCTTTTAGTAGTAACTACCGTCGCCAATACTTGTGGTGTGTCGTTATCTTTGGCGTTTGGTCAGTGGTGAATGGGACCTTAAATCATGTGCCCAAGTCTGCCGGTCAGACTAAAAAAAGAATCTTCATGCTCATATGAAGAATATAAATTGAAGATTGATGATGTAGACATAAAAGGAGAGTTTGAAGTAGCTACGGAGTTTGAAAAATTCTTCACCAACGTTGCAGCTGACACTACCAAAGCCCTTAGCTCATCACCTATAACTGCAGAAACATTGCTGAAGCAATATGTAATGAGTGCAAAAATAATTTCGAATTTTAATTGTCGAGGCAAAAGATATAGTTAAAGCATTAAAGTCATTAAAAATAAAAAAATACATTAGACTTGTGGGAACATTCTATAAAAATTATTGCTTCAGTAATAAACGTTATTGCTCCTTATTTAGCTATAATATTTTATTGTTGTGTACTCATGGAGTATTTCCTGATCTAATGAAACTTAGTAAAGTTATACCTCTTCTTAAATCTGGAAGTTCAACTGATCCCTCCAATTACCGACCTATCTCTATTTTACCTACCCTGAGTAAAATATTTGAAAAATTATACTTAATCAAATGTTGTTACATTTTAATAAATTAGGCTTATTTCATGATAAATGGTTTGGTTTTACAAGGGGTAGATCGACGGTCGATGCTATTGTGGAATTATTGAAGAAAATCTATGAATGTTGGGAGGATTTACAGGATGCCCTTGGTGTACTCTGTAATTTATCCAAGGCATTCGATTGCGTTAATAATGAAACATTGATCAGGAAATTACGCCATTATGGAATTAGAAATAAAGCACTCGACCTTCTGATTTCTTACTTGAGTTGAAGAATTCAGAAGGTTGAGATTAATGGTATCAAATCAACAGGTGCTGCTGTTACAATGGGTGTGCCTCAGGGTTCCATTCTAGGGCCTTTTCTGTTACTTATACATGTTAATAATTTACCTTACTACGTAAGGGATAAACATGGAGTTGTATTGTTCGCGGATGACACTTCACTTTTATTTAAAGTGAAGAGACACTGCGATTACAAAAGTTGTAGACTGTTTCAATGTAAATTATCTTATTTTGAATGAAAAAAAAAAACTAAATGTATCAAATTTTCAATACCTAATGTGAGGCAAGTAGAAACCAATGTGCAACTTAATGGGAACAAGTTGGACCTTGTTGATTCCCCAAAGTTTTTAAGAATCACAATAGATAAAAAGTTACAACGAAGTCTACACGTTGAAAAGCTCGCAACAAGACTGAGCTCAGCAGCATATGCCGTTAAAAAATGAGACAGTTAACCGATGTTGACACTGCTAGGATTGTTTATTTTAGTTATTTTCATAGCATTATGTCATATGGAATTCTTCTATGAGGGAGCTCTGCCGATGTAAATACTATATTTATTTTACAAAAGAGTGCCATACGTGCAATATATAACTTAGGCCCAAGAGTTTCCCTTAGAGAAAAATTCAAAAAAATAATATTCTAACTGTTACTTCCCAGTACGTCTATGAAAATTGATTATAGGTTTAGAAGAATTTACATTCATTTAAAAGAAACTGTGATATACATAATGGAAATACGAGGAATAAAAACAATCTTGCTGTGCATGTGTCCCGTCTCCACAGAGTTAGTCATTCTTTCATGGACCAATGTATACGCTTTTACAATAAACTTCCCGACTTTTATAAAAGACCTGCCATTAAATAAATTTTAAAAAATGTGTCAAAGTAAAATTGTATAAAAAAGGTTACTATACCATTGCTGAATATCTGTCGGATAAGAGTGCTTGGGATTAATTGCTTCTCATACCAATTTCTTACTAGTAATTATATGCAATTTGTATAGAATAAGGAAAAAAAAGACAGCCCGCTGAGTTTCTTGCCGGATGGTAGTTTTAGTATTATATAGTCACTCATCACAAGTGCCTCTTGTAAAGTGAATGTGAATAAAAATATATTCTATTCTATTCATATCTCCAAAGATGTAGGAAGAGGCACAACCAGTGCACCCACGACTAGCCGAAGACACTAGGTCCCACAATGTGATAGGTGGCAAGCATATCGCCAGCCGGGCCCATGTCCAATACCAGGTAACATTTTTATTATTAAAAAATTGGAAAAACCAAATTTTGTTTTCGTTGCCCGACCCGGGAATCGAACCCGGGAGCACACTACTCTCTACCAAACCTGAAAGTGACGAGCATTGGCGTTACGGTGGTGGGAATTGTCAAGGTGGTATTGCTGATTCGGGGTCCATATCTTGTCAGAAGAAGTGCGTGTATACTTGAGCTACATAAAACCCGCACGTTGCCTGAGTCGGTTATTAAACTTAGTAATAACTTACTAATTTTACTAGTAATGTAACAGTCATAACAAGATTATAGATATACTAGCTGTTACGAAATATACATATAAACCTTCCTCTTCAATCCCTTTATTAAAAGAGACCGTAACAAAATCCATTGCGTAGTTTTAAAGATTTAAGCATACAAGGGCACATATGGACAGAGGAAGCGACTTTGTTTTATACTAGACGCCGAGCCCACCGGTCTACTCTAGAATATTAATGTAGGTACGGCGGCTAAGAGCAATATTGGTACTATTTTAGGAGGCATTCACTGCCTCCTAAAATAATACCGCCAAGGCGGTAATTCCCTGTCAGGGCAACTAGCCGCACAGCACATTACCAGCTGCCAAGCAGAACGCCAGATGGTCTACTCTATTATAAGGACCCGTATTAACACATCGAAAAGTTTAATTAGCCATTCAAAAAAAATTGCCCAGTGAAGTTGTAAAACCTCGCGGTTAGCATCAAATTAGCCATTCGAATAAAATCGAAAAGTTTAGTTGATCCCCCGTTTAGATGTTATTTAGGATAAAATATAGCGTTTGTTATTCTTCACCCTCCTAGTTATCTGCAAAATACAAAAAAATACCTTGATATTTCTCTTTTGTGATATAAATGAAAAACAAATAGTATGGTAGTAGTTTTGTTCGGCACTAACTAAACTAATTTTAAGTTATCGCTATCTTCTTTCAACGAAAGCAATAGGAATCAAAGTCATGTATGTTTATGTTCCACCAAGGTCACCTTAGCCAGTCAACGGTCCGCAGCCCATATCGAGTGCCTAAAAAAAGTCCGCTCAACGGCCCCGACCCGATTTGGGCCTCGACTGCCGCGCTCCATTCTTAATTCCAGTTTGTTCAAGTAAACTTTGTGTATCCAAACAATTTTTTTTAGTTTGTAGCAGAATAAACGACCCGTCGTATTAAAAAGTTTGAAGTATGTCAGTATTGTAAAAAAATTTTCGGAACGAGTTGAGTTGGCATGATTTATTCACCCGTTGCGCTTTTTTTGAGTATGTGGTCGGTTAGTGATTTGAAAACAAAAAGTGATGTGAAAATGTGTTAGTTAAGCGTTAAAAATATATTTTGGTAAGTGATAAACAATTTTATAAAACACTACACATAATTTAACTAGTTTTACATAAAATTTAGCGACATTTAAGTCGGTCATGTATGTATGTATGTACTTGTGACGTAACGGCCCGCTCGATTTTAACTATTTCTAATTATATAATAAAATATTATTGTAAATAACATTTGTAATATGTTTATATGACATATCTACAGATAAAACATATAAGTTTTATGAGTGTCTTCCACTAAATACTCCATAAAAAGAGATAATAATAGATTAAATAGCACGTGACACTTTTTCGAACATGCAAGAATTTAATTTTATAGAGCTTGTGTTGTAAAATATTTGCATGGACATTGTTGTTTTTGTAATTGCATTCTGTTAAACGTTTCATGTTCTTTCGAATAAAGTATACAGAAGGTAAATAAAATACGTTTGTTTTTAATAAGAAATGTTTTTCTTGGGAAAATTGGAAAAAAACACGGAAAGTTTTTTCACATTTTGTTTGTTGCAAATGGTTTTGAGGTTAAACATACAGATTTTCACGTTATTACGTAGCTTAATTCTCAAGGATTCTAAAAATACATACATTTATATGTATTTAAAACATAAATCGAAAGATATCATCGTTATTCGCCAATTTTATTTTGCCGCCATTTTTCGCCAAACGTGCTGGCTATCGGGCGGGAAAATCGCTTTTGCTTTTGGACTGTTGAATGGTTAGTGAAAGGGGTGATCAGGTGTGATTATAATTATCATAACCATAAGTTGGTATAGATTTTGGCCCTTACCATAAGTTTACGGCTTTTCAAGTTTACTACACTCGCTACCGTCTCTGTAAATTATTTGTATGGAAACTTTGAACAGCGCCTCTATTGGTAACTAAGGGAAACTAATTTTTAGGCCAAAAGATTTGTAACTTACCGAACGTTATCTATACCAACTCATGGTAAAGGCTCAGTAATTGACGTATCAAAATCTGTAGCGCGTTGGATCTAAAAATATAATGATCTCAGATGCCAATAAAGGTGTTGTTTAAAAGTTTTCTTACAAATAATTAACGTAGACGTTAGCGAGTATAATAAACACAACTTCATTTTTGAAAGAGTTGCAATTGAACATATTCCAAATAATCTGATATGTCTAAAATGACTCATTTCGTTTTTTTTTTTTCGATTGGAAAAAGATAGTATATATCTAAAATAAGTTTAGTTTAGTAGTAAAATAGTTATCACTTCCGTGATAGAAGCGTAAAGACAGTTTAATATATTCAAATTTAAAAAAACATAAGTTTTATTTTAAAAAATCTGAAGTACTTAATTAAAATATAACATTTAAAAAATATCGACATACATTAGCAAAATATTGAAAACTAAGATAGAAATAAATTTTTGAAGGTTTATATAAATAGTATAACATGAAATAAAGACAAACAAACAGACTTTCTTACTTATTTTATAAATGCGGATTTACGACCTAGTTTTGATTTGTAAATTAAGGAACATCTTCATTAATGTCTCATAATAGATATTCAAATTCAAATTCAAAATAGCTTTTATTACGTAGATCCATATACAGATTCTTGTAACGCGTCTATATAATTCTAAAAACTACCACCGGATCGGAACGCGGCCACTCACTGAGAAGATCCGGCGAAAGAAACTCAGCGGGCTTGTCTTTTTCTTATAAATCTAATTTACAAAAGTTTATTACATTCACAAATAATTTGCAGAGATTGGCATGAGGAGCAATTAATCCCAAGCATTTCTGTCTTCTAAATATTCTGAAATCTTATAATAACCCTTACCATACAACTTTATCTTAATACATTTTTTAAATTTATTAAATTTATTAAATGTATTAAGACATCTCATATAATCAGACATCTTATTCAGGATTTCGATATCTTGATGAAGATATTAATAGCTCCTTTGAGAGGCTTATTACAGCCCGAAAGGGCTCGAATTTAATACCCATCGAACTCAACTTACACTTTAACTTTTCAAGGTAGATAACTGAAATATGTTCATGTTTTAAAATCTTGGACACTTCAAAGACATTCCAGAAAAAAATACATTTCCCTGGCAAGTCACACACATTGAATGTAACCCCCAAAGCAAGCAAATCATATTCTTGTCTTCTTGTGTTAGTCATCGATACGAATACATAGAAATTCAGACATCTAAATGTTCATCACCCAAATACCCAAATCGATCCCGAACCTCGCGGTTAGTAGGTGGATTTAGGCGTGTATTCTAACCCCTCGACCAATGAGGCGGTCAATAAAAATACTATTAATAATCATGAAATACTGTAAGGAAGTTTGTAACCATCTTGTGCGACGATAATAATAATAATAATATTAAATTATCTTTATTTTACGTAAACTACAAGAAGCACCTGTGACGTGTCTATACAATAATAAATCTACCACCGGATCGGAACGTGGCCTCTAAAAATAATATAAATAATAGAATAAAAAAATCCTAATAGTTATTATTTAATTGATACTGACATACACTTCTATTTTTCTACAAAATAAAATTCTACCAAGGGCCGACGATGAATGACAGAGTTTTTCCCCGTGTTGGTCCGGGCTCCTTTGCAAAATAGATCATCTGCCTTCTTGACGTAAAAGGCGAGCATAGGTTTACTGTCACTATCACCGTGACATCCTAAAAGGTGGTAGAGTTTCACAGTGACTCGCCCGGCTTGTTACCACCACCAAACCTATTCCTGCATAACGTCCAATGCTTGCCGTTGACGTGTCCTGATTTGGAAAGTAAGGTAGCCGGTAAACTTACCTTTGCTCGAGGCCTATCATCCCGGCCTCAGGTTAGCAACGCCCCATTACCACCTTTGTTGTCTCAAGGTTGCGTGAATTTCTCAGGAAATCCGTCTGCTTGTTTCTTTGTTTGTTCCTTCCATAATCATAAAACAAGAACAGAATTGTATATGAAGCCAAATAAAAAGACGGATTTTCTGTAGGTAATATTACATGTCACAAATAGACACAAATGACGTTAACCTGTTTCTTTAGTAAGTAAATTACTTCACAATACAGTTACTTCACTACATAGTATAAAACCAAGTCGCATCCTCTGTCCCTATGTCCCTTTGCATGCTTTAATCTTTAAAACTACGCTATTGATTTTGAAGCGGGTTTTTTTAGTAGATAAAGTGATAGAAGAGGAAGGTTTATATGTGTATTTTATAACCGTGCGAAGCCGGAGAGGGCGCTAGTAAAAGTATAAACTGAAACATGGCTATAACGTGTATTGAGGATATGGCAGTAGAAACATCCGGGAAGTAAAAATCGATGTTTCATTACCTATCTTAACTCTTTTATTGAAACTCGCTTTCATGGAATTTGCACAATGAAATTTTTGAAGCGTAAGCTCTGCTGGTTTCCAGATTACGCTCGTTAAAATTGGAAATATTATTCCAAGGGGTTATAAATCATGTTTTAATTATCTAGGTTTGACAATTTGTGAAAAATATAAATTGATATTAGCGAAGTCTGCAAGCGTAAAGTGTTTACTAGCTTTTTATAAAATTTAATTTTCCCCTTGTTAGCAGTCCTTCTTCCCCAAATAGAGAAAGAAATAATCGTATTGCCGTATTGACGTCATTAAGAAAATAAAAGCAGTGAAACTCGAACAACCGGCTCCAACTATTTAAGAGGGTACCACGTAGTGATTTTTTTATTCTTTTTGTAAATAATCGCTAAGTTATCGATATTTTCCAACTTAAATTTTATCAACATTCTGCCAGTAGACATCAATGATGAGGTTGTTAAGATAAGTGAAAATATTATGAATTACTAAATAAAACTCAAAAACTACAAAAAACACTAGTCGGATTATGATAAAGTTAATATAAGCACACCTCGAATCTATACATTCACATTTTTGCTTTTTTAATCGATTCGAAAAAGGAGTATTTTAGATATTTTTCAAGTATGTTTATCGATTTCTTCACCATTTCTTAAATTTCCAATTATAAAATGTTTTTTTTTTTTTATTTGAAGGAACGTTCTTTCGAGCTCACACAGCCACATTGGATCTGACGATACAACCCTAAACAAATCGAGGAGAATACTTTTTTTTTGTAGACGATTTACTTATTTAAATCGAACTCGGTTTTTTTTACCTTTACTGCTCTTAAATCATGTCATCTGTGTACATAATTCAATTCTCCACAGAAATGTCAAGTTAATCCTTATCAATTATGGGATAGAAACGTCTTTACGAGTACGAGTAACGTGGGATATCCGAGCTCAAAGCTCCACACAACTTTCTCAGCCAATTTGTGGCAATATGGTTTATTGGACTTGCTGAATAGTTTAATCCTGTAACGGTGTTAGTGACTGATGACGTCTTTAATCATAACTTCGATGTGGTTGGAGAATTTACAGACTGTAATATGTTGATTTACGTGCTTTCGCTTTGATAACGAGCGTGTTTCATTTTATGATTGGCTTTACCTAATAAGAAACTAGTAGTTTAAGGGTTCTTTCTTTCTTTAATTCTTTATTGTACACAAAAAAGTAAAAAAAAAGTAAATATGATTTTATACAATTATCTCTTATCTATAAAAGAGATTCCTCCCAGCAAACCCAAATAAAAGAGAATGCATGTAGAACATACAGTGCACAATACAAAAACTTACTGTACAAAAAAACACAAACTAAATTACTAATTATGATGAAGTACCAACATGCTAATTAATTATCAAAACGCTCCATTACTGCCTTCTTCAAAACTGTTCATGATTGAATACTCTAAATTTCATAAGGCAATGAAATCCAGAGTTTCACAGCATTAAAAGTAAAATAATAGTTATACGACTTAGTGGACTTAAGGTTTTAGAGTTTCAATGTTAATGTCATAGTCAATAAGCAGATCACTTTCTGATGGTGAGAAATATGTATCACCAATGAGTCTTTATTCAAAAAATTAAAAAAATAAAACCTCTCAGTAATGTAGCGAAGAATATGTATGTAATGTAACTTTGTGTTGGTTCAGGTCCCCTTAGTAAAATAAACCTCTGCCTCTTGACCAAACAGCTCGCAAGAGGGGAGCATGGGTTAATAGACAGGTCAATACCAACAAGACCACTGGAGGTAAAGTGCTGTGCAGCAACTTTATCGTGTTGAAACGGGCTCCTTTGCAGAACAGACTATCTGCCAGGCAGGCAGCTCGTAAAAGACGAGCATAGGCTTTGTCGTCACTAACTCCATGATATTCTACTAGATGATAGAGTTCCGCAACTACTCGCCCTAAGTAGTACCACCGCCCCACCTATTCCTGCAGCCGTAACGTCCAACGCTTGCCGTTGACATGTTCCGGGTCGGAGGGTAAGGTAGCTGGTAAACTTACTTTTGCTCGAGGCCTTTCATACCAGCCTCAGATTGGCAACGCACCATTACCAACTTTAGTGTCTCTAGGCGGCTTGACTGTCTTACCATCGAGAATACGTTTGCTTGTTTGCCTTCCAAAAAAAAAGTATCTTCACGCCCATATCCCGAAGAGGTTGACAGGGGCCCAACCAGGGCACCCACGACAAACCGAAGACACTAAGTCCCACAATGTGATATGTGGCAAGCATATCGCCAACCGGGCACGTATCCAATCCCGAGCAACATTTTTTTATTAGAAAATAGGAAAAACCAAATTTTCTTTTTCTTTCTCGACCCGGGATTCGACCCCAGAACCTCATGCAGTCAAGTCCAACACTAACTAACATACATGCCGTAAGACAGCGACTAACCTGTAACACCTGTGGTGTTTGTACTCTTACCATCAAGAGATTACAATCTGCAATAAAAAAACAATCTCGGTCACGTCAAAATGCTCTTTTCCGTGGAGTTTTAAAAATAGAATGTAGAAAAATAGTCATCTTATTTAAATCCTAACGATCTTATTTAAATCCTAACAGATACTAAAATCTTTTTGTGTCAAACATAAAACCACGAAACAGCTATTTTCTCAAGAGCCTAATGGCCGTAGTGATATATGGCCCAGAAACGCAGCACAAGCATTCTATTACCCACGGAATGATCTACGCCCAGGTGCATTGTTTCCGTACATGCTTCTCCAACGGAACAATGCCTCCTCTATAATTAACTAGCTCATTCATATAGCTTAGATATTGTTACACAAATATTTGATCACCTTGTAGGTCGAATGGTAAGTTATTTTATTTTAGCTCGTGCCCTGCACTTGCGTTAAATTTCTACGAAATAAAATTGCCTTGAGAGTAACGAAAATTATTATAGTTTCTACTCATTTAGTACGTACTCAGAACTTTGTATCTATATGACATAACTACCCGTGTCAACGGTAAAGAAAGGAATTAAAAATTTCGCCACAGGATTTGAATCCTTAGTAGCTCAAATGGTTAGAGTTTGTAACGTTTCGTCTCAATCGGACGAATGGATTGAGACGAAACGTTATAGGTTTAAATCCTATCTTTTTCTTTGTTTGAAATTTCTAGGAATGGTAAGTTATTAACACTCAATAAGCCCAGGTTTGGTCAGATAGGATATAGCAATAACTGAGTGATGGATATCATTAGCCTCTGGACTATAGTGGTCTGGTTTTGGCGTTGACCATATAAGGATTCCACGATAGAGTGACTCAAGATTTTTGACGTGACGTCTTATAATTCGATGGGGCCAGCTGCAAACACTAAAAAACATGACTCATGCGGCGTTACCTCGCTCTGAGGCGTTCTCTTTAAGGCTGAAGTGCGAGCGAGAGCGCGGAACGAGCGACAAAGAGGCACAATCGGACTCCGTTCTTATGACGTTATCACATTCAACTATCGTCAGTAAACCGACTTTACAAACAAAACAATTTTTTTTTTTTTTTCAAAACAAAAACAACCTGCCAAATGTCGAACTCCAGGCAAGTTTGACATTTGGAAGGTTGCCGATAAAGGAAACGGGCGACTTTCGATACAAAGTTGGCTTTGGAACCAATAAACACTACACAATGCTTGACATAATCTAACTAATCAATTGTAACGCTCCCATTGACGACGTCATCGCCAATGCTGCGCCGAGCCCAGTCAAGCCAAGCCAAGCCAAGCCAAGCCAAGACAAGCCAGTCGGTTATATTGTCTGTGCCATAGACTGTCTACAATGCCTTTCGACTGAATGGTGACGTCACGTCCGCCGGCCAATGTAGTCACGTGACCATAATGGGTAGCCAAGAGTGGGGTAAAATGTATAAAAGGCTCGGGAGCTCAATTTAACGCTGATTTTCTGACGAGCAACAAAATAAGACGAATCTCTGTTTGTCGTACTATTGGTAAAATAAATTAATTAATTTGCATTCGTAAGGAGTTTTATTGTGATCCGTTATACAATACTTTTCACTGAAATCGAATCTGTATTACGGACACTTCTCTTGTGAACTATATTTACAAAAAATATGGAAGATTTGAGGTTATGTTCCCTGGGGAAAACATTTTATTTCTAAATACTAACACTGTTCAAATTATGTAAAAATGGTAATGGTAAACCCGGTTTATAAATAATCACCTCTTATTATAAATTTAAATGTAATATGTAATTATATATATTAAGGAATTTTTTTAAAAGGGGACATAATAATGTTTCATGTAGAACATTTCTTAAAGCGCATACTTTTTCATGATAAATACAACTACACAAATCTTGATAATATAAATATCGATCATAAAGATTCGACAAACTAGCACATCCTTTGGCTTCTAAATTATGTGTGTTATTATTTTTAAGTATACGTCTCAACCACATTATTTTTTCTATACCTTTAACATAATAATTTCTAACTTTGCTATCAACTCTTCATAATCTAAATATGTTGGAACGAAGGAACTGTACCTTACAGTTCCTTCGTTCCAACATATCTTTTTCGCTTACGCTCAATCCAATTCACGTGTCTTCTTTCTTGTGTTTTCAATTTGCGATATGGTAAAGGGGGCTTAAGGGGCCATGTATGCTAAAATGCGTCAGCAATATACTGTTTTTTTCATACAAAGCAATTATGGATCTTGGCGACAAAAATACACAAGATTAACATTAATGTGCTTT
>NJDC01005422.1:0-11572 GCA_002245475.1 Calephelis virginiensis
TGATAAGGACTTCTCTCTCCCACGCTTTGTTGATCTTGTACATACTAAATCTATGTACCAAACACTGCCGTATGCCATAAACTTACTTTCAAATTGTACGGGTTATAATTTTTCAAGTAAACTTTTTACAAATTCGGGTTTGCTATGTATCTAAGAAAGTTCCGCCTTTTATTACGTAGTATTTATACTCTTTGTCGTCAAGAATCAAGATTTATGCATCATTAAGGCTAAGAAATCACGGCGCGGTTTTCGCTCGCGCCCGCTGCATTTGCCGGCAGTGGATGGACATTATGGAACATTAACAAACTTTATTGTAATGTGCACTCAATTTTAAACTTTATTAGAAGTGAAATAAGATATAATTCGAATATAAATTTCAAATTTGTTTCAACCGGGTCACAAATACCAACCTGACAGCAACCATTTTTGTGTCGTTCGATTGTCATTATCTTTTATGTGACAACTGACAACTACGTATTGTTAAAATATAAATTCTTCCATCTTTCTTGTTGAGAAACAAGTTGTTGAGAATTTGTTTTAAAAGTTTTAATTCTTTAATCTGCGTTTTCAAATTAGTGTTCAGTTACTAATTTTACTGACTTTAGATTTTCAGTAAATCATTTGATGTTTTAACCCCATTAACTTAGTTTATTTTAGTGTTATTGTGTTTAGACCTTGTGTGCAATAAAACATTTTCATGCTTGTTCTGTTTAGTTTTAATAAGATCGTGTATATGCTACGGTAAATATAAGCAATCGGTAATTATCTATAATTACCGGTAATTATAGATTATAGAATAGAATTATAAAACCAACGCACATGGTAAATGCAGTTAATTATCCACGTTTACCGGTAATTATCTAAAATTTTCGAGCTACCGTGGTAAATGTTGACACAAGCTTTGGAATAGAGAGCGAACGGGTGGAACGCGGAGAGGGTGATATTTACAGCCGCACACGTTGCGTTGCAAGGTGTTTGTAGAGTTGTGCCTTATGTGGGATGATTCAGTAGAAAGGGCCAACCAAGATATTGAAAAGTTGTTGGCTACTTGGTTGGAAACAAATAAGACCACAAAATGATCCGAAGGAATAAAATTAATTTAGTTAATGAAAAATAAAGCTCATAACTCAGGAATAAGTCATAGCCCCTATGAGGCAATGTTTGGGTGTAAAGCAAAAGTGGTTTTGAAAACTTTCTTGTCAGCTGTTTAAAATAATGTCAGATATTACAAGAGAAGAACAGGCAATGGTAAAAAATCAAAATGGACAAGCCAGCAAAGTTATTAATAACAATTTAGAGGGCAATATGAGGACAACATTCATACTAAGATTACAACACAAAAAGCGACTATTGAATCCGGACCTTCGGATAGGGAGGAGTCAATTCCGACAAATCGACTCAACATATTTATTTTTTGCCTAACCAAACATAAGGTATGATCTCTTGATATTTGAGAAATGAATAACGAGAATATTTGGTTCCGATGGTTGATTTCATTATTTACTACATCTGCTAAGGGGATATGGTAATTTTATATAATTGACGGTAAATGTGATTAATTTGAAAGTTTTTACAACCTTTACCACGAGCACTGATTATACATAATACCTGCACTGTCCACATTTACCCTAATATATATATGCATATAATAACAGCATACCATAGCCAATTTGCAAAATGACTGTCAATGTAATGTAATGGACAACATCTGTTTAAATGTTCAAAGCATTGTTCGTTTTCAAGATGAAATATGTAATGGTGTCTTTATTACATTTACCATGGGGCGCCCTGTACACAAATACCAAAATTAATGAAACTCAGACTCAGAATTACAGTACTGTGTTACTTATCGTTCAAACCTGATCCTACAAATCTGTGCCTCGTCGAAAAAAATAAAAGTTGTAAGGTTTACGTTGTAGGCTTACATAAGGTACTTGGTTTTGTGGTACTTGTGAAATTTACTATGATAAAATTTTGTAATAATAACAAATAGCATTCTGCAGAAAATATTAAAATTCTGGTGTTAATTATTAAACAAGTAATCAAAAACTAGACTTCTAGTTATTATCTATATCTAGTCATGTACCCGTTGTACCCGTAAATCTGGTCGTAATAATATAATATTTCGAAAGTGGAGATTTAATAATACTGAGCTGTGGGTATTTTTATCGAAAAAAAAAGCACATCAATGACGTTTGTCGTAAATAATTATCGACTTATCCCATCACTATTTAATGTCAATTATGACAGCTTGTCAGTGGGGCCAACATTGTACAGTTTAAGGTTACGCTACATTATGGTGTGGATGGTGTAATTTGCCGTTTATTTCAGCTAAACGAACGAACTGAACTAAATATATGTCTTGCCGTCTCAGGCATTCAGATGTAAGGCAACTAGTGTCATATGATTTGGGCGAATAAAAAACATAGCAAACTTATTTTTTTTATTTTTTGATATGAAAGTTGCGCTAAACTGCTTGACAACGTCATCAGTAATGAAGGTGAAAAATTTATGCATTACTAAGTAAGTCAAGTTTTTTGGCGCCATCAAGAGAAAATATGGTCGAAGTTTTTTCATAATTATTGAATTTCGTGTTGATATGGGGTGAAATTAGTCAATGTTGGTGGCATTTTGTACAATTTTGTTCAGTGAAAGTGCACAAATGAAATAATCATGAAGAAATTAGCGTATCGTGTATTTCCTCGTTACCGCCAAATCTCATTACATGAGCTTGAGTAAACAGGTCACCGCTTTACCCAAGAGCCTGACATGACTTCCTGACGACTTATGACTGATGACTAATTAAAATAATTGAAATTGATATAAAATTTGATGCAAATTTCTACTTGACTAATGGCTAAATACTAACGTGAAAGCCAAAACCTAAAGAAAGAAAGAAAGTATAAGTCAAAAAATACTAGTACGATGTTGATAAAATGTGGAAATAATTCGGAAACATTTGCTATCTTTCGAAAAAAGGATTATCAAATCTCGTGGTACCAAATTTATTGGTTGATGTGGGTTTTTCCAGTGTTATTGCGCTTTTTTTGGTTCATTATTATTATTATTATTTTTAGTTAGTAGTTAATTTGCCCCTTTCTGGGACCGGTTACGGCGACTTTTAGGCCAATCTGCCATGTCTTCGGTATTAATAAGTCTTTATTTCAGTCATTAGTATGGTCATTAGTCACTATTTACAAAGTCACAACAGGGTCTTGAGTAAAGCGGTGGTAACTTTACACTAGCTCACTTTGGCAGCGAGGAAATTCACGATACACTAATTTCTTCATGATTATTTCATTTTTGCACTTTCACTGAACAAAATTTAACTAATTCCTACCTAAATTAACTAATTTTACTCATAACTTTACACTAAATTCAATAATTGTGAAAAAAATACGACCATCTTCATTCACGATAGCACCAAAACTCTTCATTATTATTTATTTTTTAGTCAATTTTCTCCTTTCTGAGGCCGGCTAAGGCTATATGAGAATGAGAGATGCTAACTGAGAAAAGAAAATAGTGCATTTCTGAATCCAATGTTTTATTCTGGAAATTTTCACCTGCAGAACTTTACTTTACTTTTTTAGAAAATTTACTTACTTGTTTATTGTACTAGTTCCTGTGTTGTTCATCACAGTTTTGTCAAATCTGGGCAAATGACTACGGACGTCTTTTAGTCAGCAATTGCAAAACTGTGTTGGAAAAGCTAGTTGCTAAACAAGAGAGGCTGGGCAATCGCTCTATGGCCTATGGCCACTGCTGCTTCACGACAACGCTTGTCTAATTAATGTACATCAGACGGATACCACATTAAAAGAGCTGCGATTGGAATATCTAACACATTTACCATACTCCTCGGACCTTGTCCCAATATATTACCATTTCTTTTGAAATTTGGATAAGTTATTGCAACAGAAAAAAATCAACTCCAATGGGGCAGATAAACCGGAATTCAGTTTCGAAAATATCTAATGCAGAGCATTGCATTCTTTCGTCGGTCGAATAATAAAAGTGTAAATAAAAAAATATTATACGTCTCGATATTGGACTAAACGATGGAACCGGGGGTATACATTGTGTGTTTTCTTGGCAAATTCTCTGACGTGTAACCTGTAGAAAACCGAAACCTTACGCCAGTGGTCAAACTTCAGCAATTTGTTTTTAATTAGTTAGGAGTCTGATTAATCTTTTTGGACGCCAATCTATTGAGTCCAAAGCAGCATGCTGGAAGTCAGTAGAGCCTGCCCAAGTGTGACAACGGTTGGTACTTATCCATGTAGCTTGGACTTGCGTACGGCAAAGGGCCAGCAATTGTTTAGGTGTGAAACACTGCTAAACCTTGGACGTAATCCTTAGAGTTTTAGCTGAAGCTTTTGTTTGGACTCTATAAAAACTCAAAAATTAATTTTGGCAGATATGTCTAAGTCTACCAACACCTAGGAAGGTGCATCAAACGTAAATAAATGGCTTTACCCATTTCGGATAAAGTACGATTTTATACTGACAATGCTGAAACTTGTATATTTGGGTAAAATAAAGTGTATCTACATATATATATATATATATATATATACATACATATCTTCACGCCAAGTCCCTTACGAGGTAGGCAGAGAGTATCGAGTGCCAGACCTCACGATCCTGACAAATCTGTCTTGCTTCCTTCACATTCATTACCCTTTTCATACAAACACGTCAGTTACGGAGACTCTTGACACCAGCCTCGGATAATATCCGATTGATCTGATCGTGAAATGTGAGCCTTGGTCTTCCCGGGTACCTACACCCTTCCTCATTCGAATTGTATATCTGCTTTGACAATCTTTCATCTGTCATTCTTTCCACATGACCGAACCAGCGGAGCATGCCCTTTCGCATTTTAACACCAACACTTTCTTTCGATCCCACTCTTTCTCGGATCTCACTGTTACGAATGCGGTCAGCGAGCGTTACACCACACAGTATCCGTAGTGCTCTCATTTCGACCGCATTTATCCTAATTTCATGCTCTTTCTGACATACCCAACTCTCGCTTTAACCTATTATATTATAATGCTCTAACTAACCTATTATATTATAATGCTGGTGATCGAAATAAAAAAAAACGCGATGATCGTAGTTGTCACGATCAGAAAATCAATTTTAATTTGATTTGGGGCATGAAATAGTCCTCGGAACCATGTACGCTTAAAGCTGTATTATTTCCATCTTGCCAAATGTTCAACAAGGTTGTCTTTCTCCGATGACAATCAGTATTATTGAAATAATGCTGTTTTATCAGCTTATGGTTACCCCCCTGCTCACATATTATAGTACAGGAAATCCCCAGTTTCCCTCTTAGTCGTGTGATGCAGCCCGAATTTTCATAAAAAAATGGATTTATTTGTAGATTTTGCAGAACCTCTACTTCAATGTTGATCCGGTCTTATTGGTTGCTTCTGCTTTGTAACCTCTTCTCGGGAGTAGATTTTTTTTTGTTAAAATAAAGACAGTGACGGATAGATTGACTTATTAGACGAAAGTTTTGTTCTATAAAGATTTTTTCTGAAAGTCAATAATTTTTCGGAATTCATCCGTTGGTCCAGTAGGACCCTTGGTCCCTACTGGCTGGCTACCTCCGTTCTTGGTGATTGACTACGACGGTGCTTGTCGGTGTCAAGCACAAAGATAGGACGATTTAGGGATGTAAAAGCCGAGAAATTCACACAAAGGTACCTAACAGAAGTTTATTATCAGCTTTAGGTGTGCAATAGGCAAACTATTTGTGTGTTTGACTTTGAACACGCTTTACAAAACCTCACATGCTTATTCTAAATTAGGTACCACTGGCATGTAATCTTTACATATAAAATAAATTTCTATTTCCTTTCGTCACCGCATCACGCGTGAACGGATGAGCCAAGCTAATTTTTTTTATTATGTCAGTTACTGTAAGGAGCAGATTCATGTGAAGAAAAAACCGAAAATATGAAAAATAGTACATTCCAATATACAAACTATCAGTAATGTAAAGCGATACGTAGTTTGTCTAACGGCTAGTATAGTAAAATAAATAAGTACTTACTGTGTTTGTGTACATTCCAATATACAAACTATCAGTAATGTCAAGCGATACGGAGTTTGCCTAACGGCTAGTATAGTAAAATAAAGACTATATTTGTGAGAATGTACCTATCTGAAGTGAACCTAATTATGTCACAGCTAGTGTAGTCATGATCTAAGCCATTCGTGCTAATTTAATGTAACGGTACTATTTTCAGACGCAGACTGTTTGAATAAAAATTACCTATATAATACCTACTTGTTTTTCACTGGCGATCAAAGCGGTGTTTATTTTCGAATGGAAAAAGATTTTCTTTGATAAGAGATTTTAAAGCGAATGCTTTTTAAAGCAGGTTGTTAAAATGTAAAGTTCAAGCACCCCATTAACATGAAGGCATATGTAGATAACTCATTAGACCAACACAACTTTTGACATGTACACGGTTGCAAACTTACACAACATGTTATAAGATAATAATAATAATTAAAATTCTTTATTGTACAACAAAAACATATTAAAAGTACTACAAGTATTACAACAGCAAGTAGATTATTTATACAAATGGCGGTTTTATCGCTAATAAGCGATTTCTTCCAAACAACCAGCATTGATAAAAAGAAATATACAAATAAGGAAAAAGTACAACATTAAAAAAAGAAAGAGAATACAATACATGAATACATAAAATAAGTAACAACTAAGTACCTAATCTAAGATGGCGGTGATGAACGAGCTCTTAAAGTAAATAAAAATAATTTGTAATTGACATATCATTAATTTACTAAAATGATGTGCTTTCGGATCAATGTATCATTTAAATAGTTAGTTACCAAGTTAGTTTTAAATAAAAAACGAGATTTGTTTTAAAACTAAGTTGTGTTGAAAAGTTTTATTTTAGAAATATTTCTAATAATTTTAGTTAAGTGCAGCGTGTTTCGATATGTATATAGAAGGTAAGTATATAAAACAATTACATATACAATACTTATATAGACCTAACATAGTTCGTTATTTAAATACAAACCGTTACGGTAATTTAGGAATTACTAAAATTACGTTACAAGTTTATACTTGTTAATTTTTTTTAAAATCGGGATTATTTTAGCATCTAAATTTCGAATGAAAGACCGGTAGTCAGCCAATAGATATTATTACATTTTTATCCCACAACCAGTCTAGCCAGTGGAGCCAATTGTAGCCAATTCTCCATGCCAAGCAACACGGACTTTCATCATAATTTGGATTTAGATTCTGCAGAGCCTCTACTTCAAAATTGACCCTGTGCTGTTGGTTGTTTTTGATAAGGGGTGGATGTCACGTCATGTTCTCTGTGGATTTCTTTTTATTAAAGTAAAGTACGATAATGGACGCATTTAAAGAAATTTATGTTCCATACAGTTTTTTCTGAAAGCAACTTTTCGATTTGTCTGGCAGGGAAAGTTTTATTTTTTTTAAACTAGAAAACAGCGTTTTAATGCGGTTTTTTGCAAATTATTTAAAAAGCAAGTATTTTATCAAAATAAAATATAAATATAAATAAATATCCCTGCCAACTTACACAGATTGGATCTAACCCCAAACTTAGCAAATTATATGCTAGGGTAATGGGTGTTAGTCAACGATTGTAATACATAGAAATACTTAAATAGATACCAGAATAAATTTAATAAACACCCAGACCCGGAAATGCAGAAATCTAAATGTTCATCACACAAATGCCTGCCCCCGTCGGAATCGAATCCGAGCCTCGCAGTTGGTCGATGGAGTTAGGCGTATACGCTAGCCACTCGACAAACTCGACTCAAAAGTAAAACAAAGCTTTTAAAAATACAAATAAAACGATAGACTTTTGGTTAGTACAAACAAAGTAATAGCTTAATGAAAATGGATTAACATTTTGTTAAATTTAAAAATCATAGTTTCAAGATAAAATAATCAAAAAAGTAATAATTTTTCGTAAAAAAATTCGAGAAATTTTAAGCATTGACCGACCAAATTTCCAGGACATATCCCACGTACACAAAGTAAATCGTAAATTTACAATACTGTTTTTAATTGAGGCTTAATTAATTAATGGAAAAATAGGGAAAAACATTACTTTCGTCTTAGCTGTCATGTTTTTGTAGGTATCCATTTCAATAAGGAGAAACATTTTTAATGTTAGTATTTAAAAAAAAATCCTAACAAATTATTATTAGTTTTTGGCTCATTTCATATTTAATTACTTATCTTTAATTTTGCATTCGACAAATCTTTAATTGGCTATTAGTTAAGCACTTTGTATTGGTCTATAGCCATCGTCAATTATTTTATTTGTGTTTTTAAAAGCTATATTTTTAACTTTCAATGTCTATTTTGATCAAATACGTGCTTTTTGAATTTTTCGCAAAAATCTATATGCACAAACGTCGTTTTATTAACAATTTTAAACTTTTACTACCCGATAAGTCGATACTTGATTTCATGGAACGAAAGTTTAGTCAAATTAGAAGATTTATTAATTTTCGTGTTTTACATCAGCTCAAATTATCGACTACCGAAAAGAGGTGGCTACAACCCCATAAATAATAGCAACCAAAGGAATAGTGTTAACTTTGTAGAACAGCCTCTGCAGAACATAAATACATTTTTTTAATGAAAAACCGCGTTGCATGCCAAAATTTTGCGATAGAGCCGAATTTCGGCTCTATTGTAGTAGTAAACATATTCGGAGAATAAATAAATAATAAAATTCAAGTTTAAAGAGTTATTTTGTACTATGCAATTAGAATTTTTATGGTATTGGAAAGCAAACAAGAAGACGGATTACCTGATGGTGAAAAATTCCCGCCGCCTAGAGACACCAAAGGCGTTGCCAACCTGAGGTCGGGATGTTAGGCCTCAAGCAAAAGTAAGTTTAGTGGCTACCTCACCCTCCAAACCAGAACAAGTCATAACATTATGGCGGCAGGAATAGGTCAGGCGGTGGTACCAATCCGGGTAACTCGTTGCGAAACTCTACCACCTAGTCAGAAGTCACGGTGTTAGTGACGGTAAGCCTATGCTCACCTTTTACGAGCTGTCTGGCAGGAACGCAGATGGTCTATTCTGCAAAGGCGCCCGGACCAACATCGGATAGGAGTTTGTTCAAACGTTTGGTTTCTAATGACCAAATGCAATAGTACCTATACATATCTTATATACTTACTTGATATTTTCTAGCAAAGTCCGGGCTTTCTATTATGCTTCTCAAAAATATTTCTTCGTGATTATTCAAATCTTCATGGTGCTTTTTTTCTAATTCGTCTGAAACAATGCAGAGTTTTGTGACTTATTTATAATATTTTATCATAACCCTTTTTACGTTACAGATAGGTAAAAAGTAGACCGATTTTTGATATGTTAAGATGTAGAGACGTTGAGACAAAAGCACAACTGTCGCCTTTAGACGCCATGAGTCTTCGAGCATATTTGCAAGTCTTTTTTACTTTTCAAAGAGCATACTTTTCAAATAGAATAGAAAGGTCTATTTCCAATTTTTTTAATGACAAAAGATAGCAAACAAGCATGTGGGTTCCTTGATAGTAAGAGATACCCGTGGTCTATAGACATCCCAGATATTATAGGTGCGTCGTTATCCTGTAGCAAGGGTGTTAGGCCGTATGTGAAAGTCTACCGGCTATCCTACCTTCAGGACCGGATCTGACACTATCGTTATGACGGTGAGTCCCTCCCCGGGCAAATTGCTGCACAGCACTACCACCAGTGACATTTTTGGTTATTACCCATTAAGGACTTAGGCAGGACGGCAGATGATTCATTCTATATAGAGGGCCCAGACCAACATGATCCAATAAATTATTTTATATTTACCATACAAGCTATATCCATAAATCCATATAGAAAAAGATCATAAATCCATTATTTTTCCCCATAATCTTGTTTTTAAAGCGTGTCAAATATCACGGATTTTTATACAAAAATGGATTTACTTAATTACTTAATATACATATATTAATACGTAATGAATTCAGTTGCTTATACATTGCAAAATTTGCTGCGAAAGTATAATTTTAAATAATCAATGAAGTCATGTTCATGTGTGTGTATTGATAAAGACACAGCTTCCGAGAATTAACAAAAGAAATGAGTATCTATTTGTTAATACGTGATGCCAAAACTTTGGACCCCTTTTTACGAAAATTGCGCTGACGCAGGAGCATAAAATTTGGCACACTTATAGTTTATGTGTAGGAGAAGTGCAGAACGCTAATGTTTTCCAATAATAATGCTTATAAAGTACATTAAATCAATAAATAAAACATTACCCACACTACCATGCATGTTATATCATATATTTGTTTGTGTGTGTCAAACACACAAACAAATATATTGATGATAACGATAACAGATAAAGTTAAGTAGTTGGTCTTGAGAAAAGATGATGGCGTTCTTGTCAACAAGATATTAAAATTTATCATGGTCGAATTTCGACCAACGGGCGACCACTAGTTTACATAAAAACATAAAAGCAACATTAACAAGGATAACGGCATTTAATGATATTAACGGTGACGAGTGATAATAAATGTGACGGTGAAGACGGTGTTGAAGATGATGTAGAGACACTGTCATGATTTTTAACGGTGTAATGACTCCGATGGTGTTGGTGACGATATCGTGACGTTTACTTGACAGTGCTTCGGCATCAATAAAAATTTTATGTATGAAAGGTTTTTAGGACGCTATTTCTACAATACCTACGCGTTACTAAATACTTATATGAACTATAGTATGCGTGGTCATCCCATCACGTTAGAACGTATAGACCAATTTTGCTGATTCTATTTTGGTTGTGTTGGTAATTGTCAGGAGTTTTAATGAAAAAAGAGGAAAATAGAAGGGGAAAAGAGAAAGATAAATCTTTAATCCACAGAAACTGTTAGCATCTACATGTTAATGTCAAACGATTCGAAGTTCGCCGGGTCGTCTAGTGTGATATGGTTTTGATTACATTCATGCATATGGAATCAATTGATCAAATACATGACCTGTTTAACAAAAAAAAATACTTCTTAATTTACAGAGTAAACACGTACCAACTTACAAAAAATATGAAACAAAGGTACATCAGTAGGTACGTCAGATCATAATATCTTATTAGGTATCTCATTTTCCATTTTGTAAGTATTTTTTATATACTCGGGTTTTCGTGTTAATAATTTATCATATTTTTATTTTGTAATCGGTGTTAAGACTAAAAAATGTGGTTCAAACGTGATTTCAGTTGATTTTTCCACCAAAAGAAAGTTGTGTATAGTGGGTACTATTTAAATTATGCGCTTCGGCTATATTCGTCAAGCTTCGGAAATCCGAATGTATTTTATACATTCTTTATTTTTCTTATCATATATATATATATATATGATAAGATAAGACAAGTTGTAACCGAACTACCGTTTGCCGATAGTCAATAGATATTAAAATTGTTAATATATTAGTTAAACTCTAGTTAATAGTCAAAATGTGTTTTTAGATAGTAGT
>NJDC01005422.1:36549-57367 GCA_002245475.1 Calephelis virginiensis
ATAAGAGACAACCGTGGTTTATAGACACCATAGAAGTTTCAGGTGTGTCTGTCTTGTGGTCGGAATGTTTGGATAGTCTACTGCAGCCTTTCCCAAAGTGGGCGATAACGACTCCTTGTGGGCGCTGGAAGCCTAGAGGGGGGCGGTATAAATCTTGAAAAAAATGATTTTTTTTAAACTAGGCGCAACAAATATGTTATTGAGGTTATTGACAAGAAAAAAACGAGGGGGGGGGCGCTACAAAACAACTGATTTTCAAAGTGGGCGTTACATGAAATAAGTTTGGGAACCTCTGGTCTACTGCGTATTCTACTGGGTATCCGGAACATGACCGAGTCATTATGGCGACAGGAATAGGTAAGGCGGTGGATCCCTACCCGGGTAAGTTACACTCTACCACCAGTTGTCTTAGCGATGACCTATATTTAAATCAGTGCTCTCTTTCAAGCTGCCTGGCAGAGAGGTAGATGGTTTATATTACTCAGAATCACTACGTAGTATAAAACGAAGTCGCTTCCTCATCCCCTATGTACCTTAGTATGTATAAATCTACGCAATGGATTTTAATGCGGTTTTTTAATAGATAAAGTGATTGAAGAGAAAGTTTAATATGTATATTTTATACCCGTGCGAAGCCGGAGCGGGTCGCTAGTAATATATAATATTAAATTTAAGGAAAATGATGTATGTATATTATAAAGAATTCTACAGAATAGCTTTTAAACTGTTAAAATGATTTACCTCGAATGCCATATCTTTCAAGCTTCGTTAACAAATTTTACGTTATACAAAATGAAATACATTTCGAAAAATATAGAAAGTGGATAGTATTTATTACATTTATATACACACGTCACTTACAAAATCAAAACATACTTGCACTGTAGATCTAACTGTTACTGTCTTATTTATAAAAATGGACTAAGATAGGAATAAAATTAAGTTTATATCATAGTCTGTATCTCATTGTAATAAATACTATGATACCAGGTTGAACCTTGAAGTACTTCTCTTTTTGGGAAGTAGAACCTTCTTTTTTTCCATCGGGGGTTAAAAAGCACAACTCACAATAACTGTTTTTCCCCGTGTTGATCCAGGCTCCTTTGCAGAATAGACCATCTACCTTTCTGTCAAGCAGCTCGTAAAAGGCGAGCATAGGCTTACTGTCACTACCACCGTGACATCCTACTAGGTGGTAAAGTTTAACGTCCAATGCTTGCCGTTGACGTGTTCCAGTTCGGAGGGTAAGGTAGGTGAACTTACTTTTGCTCAAAGCCTAACATCTCGTCCTCAGGCAACGCACCATTACCACCTTTGGTGTCTCTAGGCAGCGTGAATTTCTTACCATCAGGAAATCCGTCTGCTTGTTTGCCTTCCATTATTATAACAAAAAAGACTGAAACACTAGTATTAACCTTTCACGCTGCACAGGGCACCAGCCCTTTTTAATAAAGTGTTTATTTACATTCCCTGCGATAAGTGATTATTATAGACACACTAATGACCAGTTTGCGCAGAGGCGCGTGCTCGTCATTGATAAGATAGGTCACAGGTTACTCTTATAAATGGCTACTACCAATGAATTAATGTCAGTCTTTTCTCCACTAAATGTGCAGAAGGCGTTTTTTACACACTTTAAAAATAAAGTAATCGAATAATAAAATGCCGTGGACTAGCACTAACAGGTGAGATGTTTTTGTGACTTTTTGATTAAAGTTTTTTCTGTATGATGTGCCGGGTTTGGTTATCGATAATGTGGTCAATATTTTTGAGAGTTCTGTGTTAGAGAGTAGATATAACGGTTTAGTTGTAGAATGAGGTAAGCGATTAAATAATTTTTGTGAAGTTGAATATTAGAAAGAGATTGAAATTTGTGTTGAAATTTGTAGAAAACCCAAATGTTTGCGATTGGTTTCATAGGACTTATAAACGTTTGTTTGCTGGATTTTTTTTTATGATATTGGAAGGCAAACAAGCAGACGGATTTCCTGTTGGTAAGAAATTCTCTCCGCCTAAAGACACCAAAAGTGGTAAAAACGAAATCTCTTACCATCAGGGTATCTGTGTGCTTGTTTGCTGACATCTGACATAAAATATATTTTTAAACCACCTAAAACTTTATCTTTTGACTTTTAAGTTACTACCAACTAAGTAACTCAAAAGTCTGTGGACAAAAAAATACCCGTTAACTTCATTCATGTTTCTAATTGTAAATATAATTTTACAAGTTTATATTTATAACTACCTGTCACGGCGAACTTAATTTCACCCGTACTGTTTGTATTGGAAAACTAAAAATGATGTATTTTCCAGTTTTCCTTTTTTCTTATCTTTTAAACCTTTCCTGGATGTCCACAAATAATTCAAAACCAAATTTACCCGAATCGGTTTAGCTGTTCTCTATTTTTAGCGAGAATAACAAACAGAAATTGATTTTTATATATAATTTATTTGTAAGATTCGATAATAATAACTTTAAAGACCGTATAGTATGTGTGGCTACTAAGTTATTTACAGTCATTTTAATTGATCACGAAGATTAAAGTTGGCACGAAAATAATACGGTATTTGTAACGGTCAATCTGTAATTTATAACTAGCTGTTGCCCGCGGCTTTGCCCGCTTGGTTAATGGTCCCACAGGAACATTTTTTAGGATAAAAACTATCCTATGTGTTAATCCAAGTTGCTTTCATGTAAAAGTGAAAAAAAATAATGGGCTTCATTAAAAACTAAGCTTTTGGATTTGAAAATTGGCAATGTAACTTTCTTTAATGAAAATAATTTTATATAGCGTGATAAAAGTAATGTCAGTTAAGAAGTCGAAGTTAAATCATAACAAAATTATCATAATGATATGAAATACCTCGAAAGGTGGCGCAAGTGATCTATTCGGGCAACGGCGATACTGATAATTACAATGTATATGTGGGTGGACTTCACCAATATATAATCAAGAGTATGCTGTTCATAGAACAATAAACAATATTTGTAGGGTCTGTAGACTTAAACACCTTTAAATATGATAGATTGATGGATGAATTAAATAACTTGTTTGCTATAAAATTATATTGAGTTCAAATTGCTAATGATAATATGACGCGTGCGCGGACTTGATGATGTTTTATTGAACTAAATGATTTACATTATAAAATGAAATTTGCCGACGCTGCGATATAATTTTAATATGCATTATTGTACGGTGGCCCGTACAGTATTAAAAATGTATCTTCACGCCCAAATCCCCGAAAAGGTAAAGAGACACAACCATGGCACCAACGACTACCCAAAGATACTAAGTCCCACAATGTGATACGTGTCAAGTCTATTGCCAACCGGGTACATATGCAATACCGGGCAATACAATTTTTCTAATAAAAATAAAGTTTTATTTTTATTAGAAAAATTGAAAATACAAATTTTCAATTTTTTTTGTTGTCCGAGTTTGTTATAGCTTTTAATAAAATTTTAACTCTTTATCAGTAACTAATTCAAAGTTACATCATTTAATCGTTTACTAAATTTGACACAGGAAGCCCGTAATTACAATGTTTAAAGATACAAATTTAAATATCGGTAATTTCACATTCACCATACAAACGGTTATTGTACAAATGGTTGTATTATATTTAGAGAACAATTTTGTTTGGAGTAAAGAATGGACACCTGGTATAAGCTGTGGTATTCATGCTAGTGTCACAACACTTAAAAACTGGATCAAAATGGTGAGGAATTGCTGGTACTTATTTACAATATCACCATTTTGTTTCTATTTTTTTAGAATTTACGCGAAACCCTCGAATACGAGTGCCGGTGAAGCAGCAATTGTACCAACTGGAGCGAAAGTAGCGCTCACAGCTGCAGAGGATAGTGGTGGTCGGTTCGAGCTCAGCGACCACGGATATGGAAAGAATTCCGTAAAACTTTTACACGTACATAGAGACGGAGAGTATCATGTCATCCGAGAATTTGAAGTGTCAACCGAATTGAAGCTCTCTTCTGAAACGGCGTATGTTCTTGGAGACAACAAGGAAGTTGTCGCGACAGACTCTCAGAAGAACACAGTTTATTTATTAGCGAAAAAGCATGGAATAAAAACCCCCGAAGAATTTGGGGCTGTCGTTGTTGGTCATTTCTTGTACACGTACAAACAAGTAGTAGAAGCTAAGTGCCATGTGGTGGAATACCCTTGGGAGAGACTGTTCGCTGGTACACCACACAACCATGCTTTTATATATTCGCCTACAGCGACGAGATGGTGTGAAGTATCTCAAGCTCGACATGGTAAGTGTGCATCGTACATGTCTTCTTAACGTATTGTAAAACCGAACAAATTAAGGCAATCAAAAGATTTAGCGCTGTATCCAGAGAGACGCAAGAGAAGGAAGACATTTTGTTCGATTTTGTTTCCTTTGTCTGTATTTTGTACCCAGTATTATAGTAATACTTACACCCGTCTTCAAGAAGCATACTGGGCTAAGTATTGAAACAACGCAGTG
The DNA here is from genome assembly GCA_002245475.1 of Calephelis virginiensis. Taxonomy (NCBI): domain Eukaryota; kingdom Metazoa; phylum Arthropoda; class Insecta; order Lepidoptera; family Riodinidae; genus Calephelis; species Calephelis virginiensis. Next base: position 41,047 of record NJDC01005422.1, read on the forward strand.
CAAAGTACATCATTTAGCTATGTGTTTTTTTTACGTCAAGTCATCCATTTCATAAAAAATACTTAGAACTGATATTGAACTAAGTATTGCTTGATGCAAGAAATGCATAGCTAAATGTCGTACTTCGCGCAGCGTTTTTCATTACTTAGCCAAGTAAGCTTCTTGAATACGGGTGTTACAGCCTAAGACTGACAAGCGATTGATTGTGATTGACAAGTTGATCGAAGATATCAGTTGACTTACTCAGAACGATAATAAAACTGTAGTATGTACTAATTTAGTAATTTATTGCTAGTGTTAATTTAATAACAAAACAACTATATCTGAACATTTTATAAGTGAATTAATTTGAGGTAATCTGCTAGACAGTTTTCGTCGGTAGCTGATGATACAAAACAATGTATGCTACTTTTTTATCAACTCCAAAAAGGATGAGGTTCTTTATTCGATTGAAGGTTTTTTTGTGTTTCTTATGCGATTACTTACTCAATAACAAAACTGATTTTGATGTTTTTTAGAAATATAGTTTATTATTATTTGATCATGATCCGATACATGGTTTTTGACTTAGGTATACCTATCTGTCTATGATGTATAGACAAAAATGGATTTATCAATAAGTGAATATCAAAGCTACCGAAGGAATGTAGCTTAAATTTATATAAGACCATCTCGGAGTCATTCGTAATACATTATAATAATATATAAATATTTTTTTAGTTTACATTTAGGTTTTTAATATGATAATAATAATTTTAGTTTTTATTAAATAATTATAGTTATCTTTTAATACATATTCACATAATTTTCGTTGCTTACAGATGCCGTAACGGTAAAATCGGGTTTAAGCGGTCTTCGGATTTTGAAGACTACTCAGTCTGCCTTTGTAGACTTTGTACAAGATGAATATACAACACTTGGAGACGCTCCGGAGAGAATATTCAGGTAGCTATTATAGTTTCTGCTGCAATTTACTCAAAACTTACTACTATAACTAATTATATTATATTGAAGACTGAAAAGCAAAAAGTTATGTTATACATTCCGTTTATACTGACTTAAAAAATACACGAACTGATTTGGAACTGCTCCGGTATTTACAAAATCGACCAAACGCACAACCAGCCTAAAAAGATAACTCTGTTAATTAATATCTGTCTAGAAACAGATGTAGGTACTTTTTGTAAAAGTAGCTGGAAACAAGAAAAACGGAGTGCCGCAGAAGTGAAAACTTGAATATTAACGTTATGCATTTTTGATATTTTGGAATGGTTATGAAAAAAAATGAACTAATTGCCTTAATTATCAGCATGAAAGTACTATCATTTATGTGGTAGAATACAATATACATTTATTGCGCTATCGTACACAAACATGACAACACGAACATTCGCGCACGCAAGTGCCCTGCACCTTTTCACGAATTTTTGATCAGGTCACGTGTCCTGGCGCGAGTTTAGAAGTTAAAAACTTCCAAAAAAAGTCCGCAACGCCGCTTAAGAAGTTTTCACTTCAAAACTCTTTCTTTTTCATTATTTAAATTTGTCTTTATTGTCGAATATTGTCTAGTTTTGGCTGTGACCTTGAGTAGGCCTGGAGTAGTATCTACATACTACGGCCCGCCCGACTCGGTACCGTTGCTTATTTTAATTCTGTCATCAAAATGTTAACATTTATAATTGCTGACATCGGATAAAGAAGAACAACTGCTAAACTTACGTAAGAGGTTTAATATCCCAGCTTCACGTTGGCAAATATTGACCATTTTTAGTAAAAGTCTTTCTCTGTTTGTTTTCTAAGAAAATAAAAATATATTTATTTTTCAACAGTACGATAGTGGAAGCAGAGTGGACTTATGATAATATGAAAAAAGCTAACTTTGACAACGCTTGGTTAACTGTGAAAGATGCGATACTAGAAAAGTTCGCTGGTCCTCCCGACACCGGCGTATATTCGCCTTCAGTACAACATACCCTATATCAAGCTGAGAAGTCAATTTTAGAAAGTGTACCTGAAGTAAGTAATTATTTTATATCAATAGTCAATATACATGCAAGCAAGCTGCCCGATAGTTTGAGCAACTTTGCATTTTGATAGCTACCTATAAGCTACCGCTAGTTTAAACGTTTAAAATAACTCTCCTACACACTACTAGCATCGTTACGCCCATATCCCTGAAGGGATTAGGTATAGGCACCCACGACTATCCGAAGACACTAAGTGCCACAATGTAATAGGTGGCAAGCCTATCGCAAATCGGGCACATTTCCAATCCCGAGCAAAATTATTTTATTAGAAAATTGGAAAAACCCATTTTTTTTGGACGACCCGGGATTCTAACCCGGGACCTTATGCAGACAAGTCCAATAACTGAACCGCTAGACCACATACTACTACTAAATCGAAACGCGGCTACTCATTGAAGTGATAAAGCAAAAGAATGTTACTGCTGTGATTTATACATTATTATATTTATTAGTTTGCCTTTACTTTTTCTAATTCGCTTATAGCGGTAAAAAATATACATATAAGTACACATATACAAAAGTATAAAATGAAAAGTGTGAAAATAATATTTAATAATCTAAATAAAAACACAGTATTTTTAAATTTCGAGGCATTGTAGTTATATTTAATTTTAAAATAATTTAAGGATTTTCTTAATCAATAATTGGGACCAAAAATTGTTCGAAATTTAAAAATAACGCAATTTTTAAAGTTTTTCTTATTTGCATTCACATCTCAATCTTCATATATATAAATTACGTATGACATTGTCCGCAATGTACTCTTAACCGATTTCAAATTCAATAAATTTCAATCAAATTTACAAACCGTGTACAGTTTGACCTAACCTGAAAGATAGAATAGCTCACATTTAAATTTATCGCTGGTGAAGCTGCGGGTAAGGGTAATTAATAGCTAGTATACAAAAAAATTACAACAATCAAATTGCTGCAATAAACTTTAAATCATGTAATTGCGAAAGTGTGTTTATTTGTTCTCCTGTCATGTCCAACTGAGTGATGTTCTAATATAATTTTGGTCGTAGAGATATTTAGAAGTCTGACATTTAAGAGTTCACAAGGAACATCTAACACAATGCTAGTGGACATAAAATTTTCATTACAATAGACAAAATAAATAGTATTCTATTGTATTATTCTACGACGTAGACCGTAGCGTAGTAAATGACTTTCGGTGATCATTTAACGTAGGTCGTAGCAGGTTGTAGCCAAGCTAAAAGCTACGCGAAGCGCATTTACTCAGTTAATGACGATATGTATCGTATTTTTTAAAAGTTTTATTCTTAGAAATATTATGCTATTTTTCTTCAGGATGTGGCTATATAGTTGAGGAAAAGTATATAATATGCAACTATTTGGTCTTGAACGACATATTTCTCAACTTATCTTTATATTAAGCGTCCTTTATTATTGAAACATTAAAACATGAATAGGTATTAAGTATTGCAAATAAATATTAGCCAAAAAACGTTTTAATTTGTAATGTAGAGTGGTAAATAGCCCATCGCACGCTAAATGACTAATAGCTCGCCCAGTGTAGTTAGTAAAAGTGGATGGTACCACATTTTTACTTATCGTCCTCCCTTACGTCAAAAAACTATCCCATTTTTTAATGTTTTAGTTACTTTCGTTAAAAGGTTAAACTTTTATAGTAAATTGTCAATGGAATTTAAATATGTAATAAGCAAAACAATGTTATTTTGTCAGCAAAGAAATATTATTTAAGCAACTTAGTAATAGTTTGGTCACCAAAGTTATTATTTTTACGTATGCTGCTAATCAAACTATTATTATTCATCCTGTCAGTCAAATTCTAAATCCAAATACGAGCTTATTCTGTATACGTATGTTACATGTGTTATTTTGTACCATTGAAAAAATTAAGTAATTATTTCTATAACCGGTTATTATTGACATAGTAACCAGTAACAAAGTCACTATCAAATCACGACTATTCTTATTAGCTTTCAAATATTGAACTAAGAAGATAATAATAAACATGAATTGTACCTACATAATGTACAAAGATAAGTTCCTTCCTACTTAAAGCTGTTATCAAGTCTCGTGATTCGAGTAGGTACACGCGAAACGGTCAAAGTTCATCCTTTGTCCACATTTAAAAATTATTAAAGTAAAATGTTCTTTGATCCCGTTTGCTGGTTTTTTGAAGAGTTGACTCTCATGATTGCCTATTTTTTCTAAACGTAGATATTGTATGAATAAATGTTTTTGAATAAATACAATATTAGATAGACCCAAGCTACAGATTTAAAGCTTACAAGCTCTAACATGTCAATAATTAAATAAATAAATATCTCTGGACAAGTCACACCAATTGAATCTAACCCCAAAGTAAGCAAATTATATGCTTGTGTTATGGGTGTTAGTCAACGATTCTAATACATAGAAATACTTAAATAGATACTAGAATAAATTTAATAAACACCCAGGCCCGGAAATGCAGACATCTAAATGTTCATCACACAAATGCCTGCCCCCGTCGGGAATCGAACCCGAGCCTCGCGGTAGTTCGGCGTATTTAGGCGTTTACGCTAGCCACTCGGCCAACGAGGCGGTCATAATTAATAACAATAATTAATTGCGAAAAAAGAGTAAGTTATTCCATAGAAAGAAAAAGGAATCGAAAGTTTCTCTTGTGCGTGATGCACATGAAAATACTTTTGATTTCAAGTACTATTTTTTTGGATATAGTCACAATTCAAGTAATTTTAAGAAATATTTAACCACAACCGGTATTATGGCGTCGTACTATAATTACGAAACATAATATTATTCGAGCGATAATGGAAGGAAAGCATATGTTCACTTTTTCTAACGCAGTATTTATATTATCTGTATGTGTATATGTGCTATAGCTATATAAAATTATGTGTTGCGTATAATTTACTAGGCTTTTTGATTGGAGCTATCTACTTGAAGAAGAAAACGTTTAAATATTTAAAATAAATAGGTCTGAGTGGTTTTAGTTACCAGATAGATATGAGAACATTTTTGCATACTCCGTTCTACTGCGTATACAGGAAGTAACCAAACACGCAATTTTATCATTGTTTTGTTACAGATTACTTGGATCAGAATGACAATGCCTAATAGGCATTATCTGAATATAGACGTATCAAAGTTCCCCGCCAACGTCACTAAAGGAGACCCTCGCCATTACATTTATCAACCTATCGATAAACCAGCGGGCCTTATTTACGCACAGCTAAGAAGAAGGGTCAAAAGTCATCTTTAACAATTCTTAATTTAAAAAAAAATGTCAAACTGAGTGCAGCGAGCATTTACAAGTGATTGAAAATGTACACCTAATACAATAACCTGTGCAGTAAAAGAGTTTGTTACCACAATATACCTATTTATAAACATTTGAAAAAAAACTGTGGTTGCCTGGTTACCAAATTATTGTAATATAATCTTTTACTCTAGTGCGGTTAATGGAATTAGGGGTTAGGAAATGTGTATATCTATAAACTTTGAGTAGGCATAAAGGGAATAAGTCAAAGCTTATGTTAAAATTTTTAATTGAAATAAAAATAACTCGAATTTCAAAAAAGCATTTGAATAAAGAAACTAAAAAGTTATAAATTAAGTTAAATATCTTTTAGTATACATTTTTTACAAATTTAAAAATCAAATAAACGTTGTTTAGTTCTTTAATATCTTAAAAAACATAGTAACTAAATAATATATTATAAAGGTTAAAATAATTTTTATATTGATTTTTTATTGACTAATGTAGAGCTTAGACTTATTAAAAAAATTAAGTTGAATTAGTATATATTTAATTTTAAAACTGTGTTTGTATTACATGTATGTTTGCTAATACAAGAAATACTCATTGTCTATTTAGAATGTACTCATACACATTAATAACCGTATTTACTTTTAATATTTTTGTTATTTATTTTTGTGTACAGAAAAAAACAAGTCCATGACTCCAATTAATTAATAATACTAAGAGTTTGAATTATTTATCTGTTTTAGGATATTATTTTTCTACTATTCATCACCATATAAAATTAGTTTGCTCAAAATATTTCAATCTTCTCTAAACTTTGAGAACGATAAGTTCCAAAATCAAAGAATATCCATAAACTACACTCCGCGTTAAGAAAATAGTGAGACCATAAAATGAATGATGCCCTCAATCAATCAAATGCATATCAAATCGTAGAATTTCAATTCAATTCTGATTTTTACAATTTAACTCAGAGGTTCCCAAACTTATTTCATGTAACGCCCACTTTGAAAATCAGTTGTTTTGTAGCGCCCCCCCCTCGTTTTTTTCTTGTCAATAACCTCAATAACATATTTGTTGCGCCTAGTTTAAAAAAAAAACATTTTTTTCAAGATTTATACCGCCCCCCTCTAGGCTTCCAGCGCCCACAAGGGGACGTTATCGCCCACTTTGGGAAAGGCTGATTTAACTAGTCGGAGATTTGTTAGGGTAGATGTCTTCACTATTTTCTTATCGATAATGAATTATCAGATTTGTTCGTAGTGCTCGTATATCAGTAATGACTTACGTAGTAACGAATTTTAAATTACATGGAACGATTGCAGTAAAAATTTCAAAGTTTGTTAACATGACGGAGTTCATTAAGATTAACAACTGTGAACTGAACATTTTGTTACATTAATTGTCTATGTTTTTATTTTCGTAGCTATGTTATATTTTGTTTTCTGACGCCATAGAGTATTGTAATTATATTATTTAAAATAAAATAAAAATATTGTTACTCATATTAACATTGTTATTTCTAGTAAATGGACAGAAAAATCTAAGATGTTGTTTTAATAGATTCTATATCGCCTCTGTGGTCTAGCGGTCAGTTATCGGACTTGACTGGGTTAGGTCCCGGGTTCGATTACCGGGTCGGGCAGCAAAAAGAAAATTGGGTTTTTTCAATCTATAATATAAAAATGAATCGCTAAATGTTGGTAATGGTTGGTTGGTAAGCGCATACCTTCCGAACGACTGGACCGATTTGGCGAATTCTTTTTTTATTGTATTAGTTATTAGCAGGTGAAGGTTCTTATGAAGAAAAAACCGGGAAAGTTGCTGGGAAAATGGGAAAAATAATACTTTATTGTTTCCCATACTGAACGGGTGGAACGAAGTTCGCCGGGATAGCTAGTTTTCTAATAAAAAAAAATGTTGCTCGGGATTGGATTTTTGCCCGGTTGGCGATAGGCTTGCCACCTATCACATTGTGGGACTTAGTGTCTTCCGCTAGTCGTGGGTGCCCTGGTTGTGCCTCTGCCTACCTCTTCGGGGATATGGGCATGTAGATACTTTTTTTATACTCTCAGTGGGCAGATTGAGAGGATTATGTTGGACTCAGATCGTTTATCAACTAAAACGCATATATCCCGTTTAGTGAGCTGTGGGATAAATTGGACTATTTTTTCACAACGCCTAATAAAGTTAATCGCATGATCAGATTCTCCACAAGTATGTTACTCCAACTTACCAAGTGCATTAGATGCAAACCTAGTGTACAGAACAACCACCATCACTTACTCTCTGCAAAGTACGTGCAACAGATGGAGAGTGACCTAAATTGAGGGCCTGCAGAACCTGCTATGGTCTTCTGTATCCAACCTTTCGGCGCCGAATCTACACAAATAAATATGTCTGTCTTTGTCTATAATGTATCCAATTTATTGAGAGCGAATGACTCCCAATAGCTGTGTCAGATTTAGCATACGAAAAAATAAAATATAGATCGCTGGTATTATATTTTATTACAAGATTTTATTACTTACAAACAATCAATATAACTGTCATTCATCTTAACAATAGTAAAGTATTAAATAAAAGTCTAATACATCCAAAATAAGTGACAATGGTATACAAAATTAAACTTCTACAAAAGTGTAAACGATTTCCACTTACATTATGTTCATAGCCGTTTGTTTCCAATGATTTTATCAGCTAACGCGTATAATTCTTCCACTGTCTGGAAAAAGTAATAAATGTGTTTTTACTAGCCTCGATGTTTTAGTGCCTACTTTAGATCTAAATACATCAGCAAATGATGCGAATTTTATGGTATTTCATGCACTAGGAGATTTTTGCCGTATATCGCCATTTTGTTCAAGTATTGGAAAAAAAGACAAACAAGGAGACAGATTTCCAGATTTTTTTTACGATATCGGAAGACAAACATGCAGACGGATTTCCTGATGGTAAGAAATTCGCACCACCTAGAGACACCAAAGATGTTTATGGTGCGTTGCCAACCTTAGGCCGGGATGTAAGGCCTCGAGGCCGGATTATAATGTCAGCGCTTCCCGCTGACATTATAATCCGGATGAGTCGCTGTGAGACTCTACCAGCTACTCAGATGCCACGGTGCTAGCGGCATTAAGCCTATCCTCGCTTTTTATTAGCTGCCTTGCACAGGAAGGCAGATGGTCTATTCTGTAAAGGGACCCGAACCAACACAGGGAAGATGTGAAGAATACACGTTATATACAGCAATGGTTAATATTATGTACATATTTTTAAAGAAAGAAACACTTGTACTGCTTTACTTATCACTTATAATTTATTACTTTGTAATTAGTAGCCTACCGGTTCCGCTTATACAGCATCGTCAGGGCTAAAACTGATGATGCTGTATAAGCGAAACCGGTAGGAATATTTGGAAGTTTTACCAAGCGCCGACGATGGAAAATATCAAATATAATATTATCTAGCTTCTTGAGGTCGGGATGCTAAGCTTCTTGGGTAATGGCTTATTTCAATAACCTAGAAAATTCTTTTAAGAATTGAAAACTCTTTTTGCCAGAAGTATCTAACAGCCAATGTTAATAATGCATCTTTAAAAATGGATTTCAAGCAATCTAGATGGTTGCGTATCCGCCGGCCTATCCTATTCCTAATTGCCATATTTATACTGCCCACAGATATGTTATTCGCAAGCGATAACATAAAAATGGATCAAAATATCAATCTTGGACAGCAAGTTTTGGATTAGGATTGATTATTAATATTGGGCGTAAATCAGCATAAAGAGCATCTTCTGAGCAGCTATCAGAAGATTAAGGTTATTTTTTGGCCCTCACAGACAGATTGCTATAAGACGAGAGGTTAAGAATAAGAACTTACGACTTAGGCTTTGTTTATTTGTTACGTTTACGAACGAGCGATTTGTTAAATGTGTTTTTAATCAAAGTTCTTTAAACTAAAATAAACATTTGTAAAAAAAACGTCTGCTGTTTAAAGATTTACAGTGCGCTCCTGCATTGTTTTTTTTTACCTTTTAAGTTTTAGAATCCTATTTATACTGATCAGACTTGTTCTTTAATAGTAAGTTTATGGTCTATCAGATAAAAAGCTGACAGAGAATTAAATGATTTTAAAATACTATAAAACTAATTGAGGGACGCTTGGATATTCCTGAGTTTAAATTTAATTATGAGTTAAACTGTCAAATATGAAGTGATTTAACCCTAATTAGAAGCTAATTTAAAATTACATACTTAGCAAAGGAACGTGGAAGTGGTGCTAAGAAGTTCAAGACCTAAGATAGTTATAAAGAACGTCTACTTTGTTAAGACGAGCGACAACATTATGTTGAGCTACAGCCATATATTTATATCCAAAATTGTATAAATTAACCTAAATCTATATATAGAAAAATATTAACGTATTCTTCTGGTCATCGCATCACGCGTGTTATTTAATGGCGGGAGAAAGTTCACACGAAAAAAAAAACCGAGAGAATTTGCAGAGAAAATAGGAAAAACAGAAGTTTACTTTTTCCCGTATACCAACAGTTATTGATGTCAAGCGATACGAAGGCAAGTCAGCTAGTTATACATAAAATTAATAAAAATGAATGACCTCGTTACTATATACATTTACCCGTTTATCCAGTTCCGGACAGCATAGTTTTCTAAGAGAATTCAAAAAAAAAATTAATTGACCTTGTGGTCAATTAATTTTTGAGAGTGAGAGCACCAAATCAAACGTAACAACCCCCCCCCTTTTCCCTTTGTTGGTCTGGGTTCTTTTGCAGAATAGACCATGTGCCTTCCTGTCAGGCAGCTCGTAAAAAGAGAGCATAGGCTTACCGTCACCAAAACCGTGACATCTGATTAGGTGGTGGAGTTTCGCAGCGATTCACCCGGATTGGTACCACCGCCTTACCTATTCCTGCCGCCATAAAGTCATGACGTGCTCGAGTTCGGAGGGTAAGGTAGCCAATAAACTTATTTTTGATGGAGTCCTAACATCTCGGCCTCAGGATGGCATCGGATCATTACCACCTTTAGTGTCTCTAGGCGGCGGGAATTTCTTACCATCAGGAAATCCGTCTGCTTGATCGCCTTCCAATATCATAAAAAAACCCCAACAACATACGTGATGCAGCCAAGGACCTAAGTAAGTAGACTAAAGATCCGAGGTTGAGGTCACGTCCACCAGATTAGATTTGTTATTGTTTAGAACTGGATGCGGCTGGTATCAACATAAACATGATAAATTATTTTCTAATACATCTCAGTTCCAGAAAATTACCTATATAATACTACTAGCGGTTACCCGCAGCTTCAAACGCGTTTTTATTTATTCAAGTTTTTAAATTCACATTAGGTAATATATATTTTAAAATAAACAAGTAACATTTCAGCCGTGTGACGTATGGACATGACAAACATTCCTGTCTAAATTGCTACCCACTTTTAATCCCTGTTAAGTAGATATAATTATAAACCTTTTCATTAAAGTAGCTAAAGTTTTAATTCTTGATCCTTTAAGTAAATTTAGTACAACCGCAATATAAGCACTCATTTATTATGATCTACCTAACTAACAATACAGGAAAAACAGTAAGCCACACAATAATAATAAAATATACGGGGAATACTGTGGTTACAAAGAGGGTTTTGCCAAACTCAAAAGTATCTTCAGTAAAGTAAAGTACTTTCACGCCTTTATCTCCTAGAAGGTAGGCAGGGGCATAACCAGGCCACCCACGACTTTCCGAAGACCCTAAGTCTCACAATGTGACAGGTGGCAATCCTCCAACCGGTTACATATCCAATCCCGGGTAACCTTATTTTTTATTGGAAAATTGAAAATACAGTTGCCAGACCTGGATATCGTACCCGGGACCTCAAGAAGTCAAGTCCAATGTCGGACCGCTAGACCACAGTGGCGATCAAAAGTGAAAAATAATAATATTTCCACTATACCAACTTCCCGTAGTCTGAATAAGAAGTTCAGATCCAACAACAATATTCAAATACTGTTTTAATTAGTACTTTTTTTGTATTTATAAGTAATTATCATGAGGCCCATATCCCCGAAGTGGTAGGCAAAGGCACCACCAACAACAAGCTGAAGACACTGAGTCCCTTAATGTCGCAAGCCTATTGCTAGCCCCGAACACATACAATCCCGAGCAACATTTTCTTTTTAGAAAATTGGAAAAACCACATTTTATTTTCGTTTCCCGACCCGTTAATCGAACCCGGGACCTCACACTCATACAAACTACCTAATTTGTGGAATGAGTTTTTTTATGGCAGTAGGCAGAGATCAAACATACGGCACACACTCACGCAAGTCGTTTTCTTGCGTGAAATTTTCTCAAATGTTTTAGCTGCAAATTCATTTTGCGCGATCTGTGTTTTAAAGCTGCGGTATCCAGCTGCAGATTATGACGCTGGATCCCGTTTTGCGAAATGGAAATCCCTAGTTAGATTACGCAAAAAACATTCATCTTATAATTTCGCCTCGTTCGTTTCGAACCGCGAGGTTCGTTTCCCGACGGGGGTAGGCATTTGTGTAATGAAAATTTAGATGTCTGCATTTCCGGGTGTGGGGGTTTATTAAATTTATTCTGGTATCTATTTAAGTAGTTCTATGTATTAGAATTGTTGATTAACACCCATAACACAAGCATATAATTAGCTCACTTCGGGGTTAGATTCAATTTGTGTAACTTGTCCAGATATACTTATTTATTTATTTATCTTATAAAATAACTAAGGTCTGACCGTTGTAAGGAATATATGATCTCGAGCGTAAGTAGTACGTGTACTAAACGCGTCACTGTGTAATAACATGATAGAAACGTGTAAGAAACGCAGGTTAATACAGTCCACGCTTCTGAGTTACTAACATCAATTTTATCAAGTGTTAGGATGTCCAAAGGTCAGGATGTCGCTGATATTTTCACCGGTTATAACCGGAGCGCCACGAGCCCTTTATTTGTGTGTAAACATACTTAATAAGTAACATCATGATAGTGCGTGAGTGTGTGTATCACAGCTTTCGCCCACAGCATTAAATCTGTATATAGTAGGTATATAGTATAAAAAAAAGTCGCTTCCTCTGTCCCTATGTCCCTTTGTATGCTTAAATCTTTAAAACTACCCAACGGATTTTGATGCGGCATTTTTAATAGATAAAGTGATTGAAGAGAAAGGTTTATATGTATATTTCACAACTATGCGAAGCCAGGGCGGGCCGCAAGTATAGCATAAAATCATAAAAGAGTTGTGTCTGTACATTGAAGCAAAATATTTCGCAAAAAATATGTGCACCAGGTTACTGGATTGACTGGGATCCCTAATTGTGAATGTTATTTTTGTTTGACATTACAGGAGAAACTACTGGAATAATTTAGAGCGGATACAGGAAGTGTAGCAGAGAAAATTTATCTGTAATATAAAAATTAAGCGCTGAATGTGTTGCTAAGTGCATAACTTCCGAACGACTGGATCGATGTTGCTAATTTTATTTTATTGTCTTATTTGTTGTCTGGAGATGGAAAGCCCTGGGAAAATTGCAGGGAAAATTTGAAAAACAATATCTTATTTTTTCCCATACAAAAAGAACGGATGGAATGAAGTTCGGCGGGACTTTTTCGATTGAAGAAAGAAAGTGTTGCACGCGGAGGAAGGCATTCGCATTGGCTATATTTTTAAAGCTCACGTGACTTAGTTCTTATCATTTTTTAAGTGTTAGTTACGCTATGTTCTCACTGGTTGTGAACTGGTTTCTATCGTAGTATTAGTTATCTACTTCTCAATATCATATAATTATATTTTTGATTTATAAACAGGAATTTCAATTGCATAAATAGAAGTGCACATACATTGAGTTTGAAAGCGCCTCTTTCATATTATACCAACCAACTAAATGGATTTCCTGCTGAAATCTACGTCACCTGCAGAAATTAAAGATGACAAACTGAGATTTGGGTAAACTTCTTCCTTAAAAAGTTTACCGGCCATAAACCACAAGACGCAACCACAAGAAAATAGCACTCATTGAAGTTACGACAACAGGAGAAGGTAAAGCGGTGGTAGCAATCCGGTCGAGACGTTTCAGGACTCTACCACATAGTCTGACTGACTATATAAGTTTAAATGATTATGGGAGAGGACACCATGGGGCTAAATGTCTGACCTCTAACGTCTTTTCAGCCAGCAATAGGACTTCACTGAGATGTATCTACTGAAGAATAAAGATATCAGTTATAATTTCGGGAGTACCCTAAAAGCTAGGAGAAAAATTACAGTCACTTAGTGATATATATATATGATCGATTCGTTTCTTCTTTTTCTTCTTCTTCTTTTTTTTGGCTTGGATTCTTGGATTCTTTTGGCTTATTCAGTCATTAGTCATTATGTACAAATTCATGTCAGGTCAGGGTCTTGAGTAAAGCGGTGGCTTCGTTACTCGAGCTCGTCTAGTAAGATTTGACGGCAGCGAGGAAATAGACGATACATTAATTTTTCATGATTATTTCATTTGTGCACTTTCACTGAACAAAATTAATCTAAGTCCCACCTAAATTAACCAATTTCACGCAATGCAAACACGAAATTCAATAATAATGAAAAAATGACGACCACCTTCGTTCACGATGGCGCCAAAACTCCCAATACTCACTTGATCTTACGCAAACGCAACTAACAGTCAAGTACATCACTAATGTATTATCGACTATAGACATATGTCCAATAGATAGGTCGCCTTATGGATATACAGACAGTTGACTTTTTTCAGTTTAATTAAACTCATTTATTGTTTGCGTGAGATAGTTTTACATGATGTTATTAATAATACACTTAGAGCTTATTTCGCTAATATTAGCATGCAAACACTTATAAGGTAGGTAAAATAAATAATAGATTTTTTTAATATTTAAAATATAATTTCACATCTAGAAAAAGCAATATCACAATACAATATAATTGTAATCCTCATTTTTTTTTGGGAAGACTATTGTTGTGTACGTCTAGAGACTTACAACGTTACCGGGCTAGTGGGCGAGCAGAGTGCTCAGCCAGAGATTGAAGTCTGGGCGGAAACAAGGGTCTACGCCGCCCCGGCGGCGGCGGTGTCGCGAGTTTGTATCTGTGTGTGTACTGTTGTATGAGGCGTTTGCCTCGGTGATGTGGTCATCGCGGTCTAGAATCACGTGACGGGGCCTCCGGCGAAGCGGAGGTGGGTCCGTCTCAGGGACATAATCGTTGGCTGCTGCCATCAGAGGGTTCGGGTGGTTTTCTAATTTAGAAAAGTAGGTACGAGAGAGTTATTGAATCCACATTATATTGTTGTCTTTGTAAAAATATTTAGCAAAATATTCTATTTCCGTATCATTGTATTTTTAATATAATCATGTTATTATTATTTAATTATCTTTAACATTGTAAAAAACATTATTGTATTTTAATATTTCTGATCATCCTACACTCGTATGTCATGCTCAAATCGTCAGAAAATTTAAACGTGCTCTTATAGGCACGCCATTATCCCACCGTTCCACAATATAACATGGTCAAGTATATTTCAAGCCAAAATTTAGATAGACTACCTTACACGTCTGCTTCTATTATTAGATTTAATACACACTGAGCGTGCTGACGAATCTAAGTAACTGCATTATCATTGCCATTGCCAGGCCGTTATCGCCTCTGTGGTCTAATCGCCCAGGTGTTGGACTTGACTCCATGAGGTGCCGGATTCGATTTCCGGGTTGGACAACAAAAAGAAATTGTTGTTTTTCTAATTTTCTAATAAAAACATTTAGCTAGGGATTGGACATGTGTCCAGTTGGCGATAAGCTTACCACTTATCACATTGTGGGTCTTAGTGTCTTCGGCCAGTCGTGGTTGTGCCTCTGCCTACCTTTTCGGGGATATGAGCGCGAAGATATTTTAAGTAACTACGATTATACCAGGAGAGCCCCCTGTCATTACTCTAATAGCGAACGATGACGTATCCAGATGTATCTATCAATACGTATATATGTATATATATATCAATACGTGATGCCAAACCCTTGAATCCCTTTTTACGAAAATTGTGAGGACACAGAAGCATAAAATTTGGCACACTTATAGTTTATGTGTAGGAGAAGTGCACAACGCTAATATTTTTCAATAATAATGCTTATAAAGTACATTAAATCAATAAATAAAATATTACTCACACTATTAGTGCATTTGACACACACAAAAAATATATTGATGATAACGTCAAAAGATCACAGATGGCGCACTAAAAAGTTTGGAAACAAAGTAGTTGGTCTTGAGAATTATGAATATGGCGTTCTTATCAACAAGATATTAAAATTTATTATGGTCGAATTTCAACCAACGGGCGACCACTACTTAGTAGATAAAAATGAGCGTTTATAAAATCATGAGAAGGTGCCAGGTGGGTACAAAGCTTTCAACCATGAATGATGGTTATATTGCATGACGTTTAAGCATTGTCTTGAATTTGGAACGTTCACTTTTTCGATAATTTGGAATACCATTTCCAAGATTGATTTTATGCCAAAACGTGCAAAGGTACGTCTCTATGTGTAAACTCATTTCTGGAATGGGTATCGTTATTTTTGCCCCGTAGCCGTTCTTTTTAGCACGTCATAAATTTTTCTTTATACGGCGTGAGCAAGTATAAATAAGTTAAGTAAACTTTTTGAGAAAACTTGTAAAATGCTAATGGTTCATTGGAAATGTTTTAACAAATGATCGTAGAGGCTGTTTAAAATTGACGATGTTTTTTTTGTTATGATATCTGTGTGCGTAAGTTTCGAACATTAAAGTCCACAGTTGACCATATGTCGCATGTGTACGTTATACTTGTGGTCTAAGAGCCGAGTGGGAGATCGACCTTCACCGATCTGATAACCAGATGAGACATATTTTTTATCAAATATATTTATAAACAAATATGCCTATGACCGCCTCGTTGGTCGAGTGGCTAGCGTACACGCCTAACTACACCGATCATC
>NJDC01005422.1:66008-77596 GCA_002245475.1 Calephelis virginiensis
AAATGACATCAATCAATGTCAAAAATGACATCAATCAATGTCAAAAATGACATGCTACACGAGTGAGTTTTGGTACAGTTGATCACATTTTATTTAATTGCTCAAAATTCCCTACATTCCTGTTTGATATTCTTCCAAGTGATTTTGCTAAACCTCTTAACTATAAATGTTTACTACTATCAAGTAACCGCAATATTTTGAAGTTGTTATGTAGATATATAAAATCTAACAAAATTAAATTATAAAAAAAATTAAGTAAACTCATATGGGTGTCTGTCTTTTGTAAAGTCTGGTGCTGGCCATATATCTTGTGTAATTTTCCCTTCAGGTAGCTCAATATCTTCAGATAAAGAAAAATATTTACTTTGTGGTGGTCACGTACCTGACATTGGCTAAATAAGTCGTGAAATAATATTGAAAGCCATATTTTTTTTTAATGATATTGGAAGGCAAACAAGCAGACGGATTTCCTGATGTTAAGAAATTCACGCCGCCTAGAGACACCAAAGGTGGTAATGGTGCGTTGCCAACTTGAGGCCGGGATGTTAGGCCTCGAGCAAAAGTAAGTTTACCGGCTACCTTACCCTCCGAACCGGAACACGTCATCACGTTATGGCGGCAGGAATATGTAAGGCGGTGGTACCAATCCGGACGAGTCACTGCTAAATTCTACCACCTAGTGAGACGTCACGGTGTTAGTGACGGTGAGCCTATGCTCGCCTTTTACGAGCTGCCTGGCAAGGAAGGCAGATGGTCTATTCTACAAAGGAGCCCGGACCAACACGGGGGACAAACAACAAATATTTATAAAAGAAGAAGAGTTTTGGCATCATCGAGAGAAAAGTCGAAGTTTTTTCATAATTGTTTAATTTCGTGTTTATATTAAGTGAAATTAGACAATTTTGTTGGCATTTTGTATAATTTTATTTAGTGAAAGTGCACAAATGAAATAACCATGAAAAAAATTAGCGTATCGTGTATTTCCCCGTAGCCCCCAAATCTCACTACATGAGCTTGAGTAATGAGGCCACCACTTTACTAAAGACCCGACATGATCGCCTCTGTGGTCTAGCGGTCCGGGTGTTGCACTTGACTGCATGTTCCCGGGTTGAAATCCCGGGTCGGCCAACAAAAACAAAATTGGATTTTTCCAATTTTCTAATTAAAAAAAAATGTCGGGATTGGAAATGTGTCCGGTTGGCGATAGGCTTGCCACCTATCACATTGTGGGACTTAGTGTCTTCGGCTAGTCTTGGGTGCCTTGGTTGTACTTCTGCCTACCTCTTCGGGGATATGGGCGTGAAGATACCCGACATGACTTCTATTGACGACTTGTGACTAATTTTGAATAATTGAAACACGATTTTGGTAAATCGGTTAACTTGATGCAATTTTCACTTGACTAATGGCAAAATGCTCACACGAATGCCAAAACCTAAAGAAAGGAGAAAAGAACATGCTACACGTGAAAGACGTGGCACCATAATTTTGGTTGAAAATCTGTTCGACGAGAGTATATTTTTTGTGGTAAGACGGTTAGCATCATATTTGTGGTTTATATTTTTTATATACCTAGTAAATAATTTATAAAAATAGATTCCATTAAAGTTTATCATGTAAAATTAAAATAAAGAACACCTTTTCTTATAATATATTTTTGGGTGCTTTATCAATATCTGTTGGTTGGTGTATGTTATTCCATTATGCAGTTAACTGATAAAGTATTTATGCTCATTTATAAAATTATTGCAGCTCGTTCCTGCTCCGCACAGGTGAAATTTGATTTTTTCTAGTCAAAACATAGCTTAAATTCATCAATGATAATGTTAGATACATTCTAGTAGTATGTTAGTAGTGGTAAAAGAATTTTTCAAATTCATCAAGTATTTGGTAATCCTATTTAATGCATAAAATCAATTAAATCTTCATGATTTATAATACTACTTAGTATAAATATAACCATAAGACTAGCCAAGTGCGAGTCGGATTTGCCATTTAAGGGTTCCGTATTATATATTGACTAGGTGAAATTTATATTTTTACCTACTTAAATATGATAATATTATAGTCTCAGGTAGTAGTAAGCATAGGTTAAAAATATATATTGAGAGTAGTAGATCAGAAGCAGAGGAAGAAGTAATGCTAGGAATAAGTATAAAATTTGTTTCAAAAATATGTTTTTGTTCATAACAACTTTTTTTATAAAAATCTTAAACCAGTTCACTGAATACCTTACAGGCTTTAACTGTGTAGTCACAATAGTTCGGGAATGAAGTAGCCGTGACATTTGGATGGACGGATAGACGGACATGTTGAATCTACAAAGGTTCCGCTTTAAGCCATTCGACTACGGAACTCTAAAAACGATATATAATGACCATTTACAACAGTTGCAGCAAAAATCTTTAGTTGAAAAGTACAAATAAATTTACTCAAATTACTTAAGTCACTTATGACAATTAGGCACAAAAGTCTAAATGACTGCATGATTTTGTGATATGCAGGCACCATTGAACTAAATATCAGCGTCGGACGTTTGAAGAAGGTTACCCAGAACGTTATTATTCACCAGTTTATATTTAACTAGCTGTTCCGCCAAACTTCTTTCAACCCATTCAGTTTGTATGGAAAATTAAAATAATGTTTTTCCAGCAGTAGTTCGGTGATACAACAATTGTATTAAACTGATTTGATGACGATGGAATGTGGCCAAAGAAACATTTTATCGCGTTTAGGCTCACCTGCCACGTTGTGACTACTACTTTCACCTTTAAGCCAAGTGTTAGGCACAGTCTACAAAAAAAATACTTGTCGCAAAATTAAATAAAAAAAAAACAATTTTCAGTAATTCACTATAAACGGATTTAATTAGTTTAGCTTAATTGGACGTCAAAACGATTAATCAATTGAAACTGAAATCAGAGACTTGAAAAAAGGTAAAAAAACTCTTTCATACAAGTATGGTAGCTACTTTATTGGTATTTCTTTTAGATCAGGGTGCATTTGGTGTGATGAATAATGTTCCTGAATAATATGCATTTCCGTGCAAGAGTATTGTGCATAAGCGTTCGTAGCACAAGCATAATAATATATTCTCGTAATAGGCTACATTTTACTTACTTTGGTTTGGTTTATTAACAAATTAAAAACTTTTTACTATACTGACCGCATCGTTGGTCGAGGGGCTAGCGTATACGCCTAACTCCAGCGACTAAACGCGAGGCTCGGGCTCGATTCCCGATGGGGGAAGGTATTTGTGTGATGAAAATTTACATGTGTGCATTTCCGAGTCCATGTGTTTATTTAATTTATTCTGGTACATGATTAAGTATTTCTAAGTTTTAGAATCATTGACTAACGCCCATAACACGAGCATATAATTTGCTTTTTTTCGTCCTGGGATATTTATTTATTATTTTATTATTTTAGTTACTTATACATGTACATGTTGCACGGCCCTCCATTTTATCACGCTCCTTATTAGACGGTTTCTCTATTTAATCTGTAATAATTTTAGGACGGCTTAGCTCCATACTTATATGCGGTTTTAATTTATCATACAACCTACCACTCTCGCAGAAATCCTCTTGTTTAAGTTCTCTTCTGTGACAGCGCGAATCCTTTCCTCTAATTCTGTCATATATGTCTTATCTGTGAGCCGCACCAAATTTGACCCCATATGCTTCTCCAGTCGGGCTCGGACATGAGGATGCGCAAAGCTGTTAAAAAATGTAATTAAATTAAAAAAGAGAGAATAAGCCAATCACAAGAAGGGAAAACTTACAAAATATGAATACTTTCTATACTAATTGTGCTATCATTGACTTGAATTCATAAGTTTTGCCCCTTCAAAAACAAAGCGTCCAATGACTTTACTGTAAGAACATATACCTAGGTATAGGCAGTTGACGCGCTGTAGAAGTAGATGGCATATGCATAGTGCTGACATTTAAAAAAAAGATGAGCAAGAAATACAAACGGTGTCGCAAATGAGTACTATTTAAATTACGCGCTTCGACTATACTCGTCAAACTCCGGATTTTTTAAAAAAATATATGTATATAGAGTTGTTATTACACATAATTAATCATTTCACTTAAATTTAGATTAGGTCAGCCAATTTAAAAATAAAAGTATAAAGTGTAAAAAGAGTAAAAAGTGTAAAGCCGAAGCGCATAATAAAATAACACTGTAAATGTTTGTCGCTATATTACACTTTCGATATACGCGCCGGTTTTAATTGTTTTAATGTATTTAAAGTACATAAAATGTTAAGAAAAGTATTAATCTTACCGCGAAGTTTGTTGTTGAGTTTTTCGATTCGTTTTGAAGAAAATAGATGCCAATTTTGTGAAAACAGTTCGCGTTTAGATGCTTTCGCCGTTAAGTTTTAGGAGTTTTGACGCAAGGACCATCGTGTCATAGTTGAGACCTCTATTATGGCACACAACGGGCCTGGCACGGTATGGCACGACCCTGCTGACACTACATATACGTATTTACATATAAAGGGGTATATACATTCTAGGTTATAATATTTTCTATATAACATCTCAGAAAATAAAGTTTAAAAGTTTTTACCGATAAATACCGAACCTTAATATATTTAATAAAAAAAATCAACTGAGAATTATTTAGACCAGAAAGAAATGAATTAAATTAAGCTGAATACACTTTTATTTTTTTTGCACGATGAAAAGAAATGTCATTAATTACAATTTTTCATTTCGTATATCAAGATATTGTGTTTTGTCTTAAGGAGCTAGATCTTAGCACGGCGAATGATAATAGTTTTGCAATATTAGTTACTGTGAAACAATAAATTTGCCCTCTATCCGTAAATAAATATCTTCTACATAAACAGTAAATTCCAATTATTAAGTGTAACACCAAAACTGTTATTCAGATATAGGTAAAAATTATATGGAACTATACAGCAAGCACCAGCTTTAACAAATTTGGTACCTATAAGCAAAAAGTGCTAAAGTATACATAAATAAAGTCATCCACTTAAAAAAACAAATTAGCATTATTAAAGGTATAACTCATTAGGTTCCTTAGATATTGGTCAAAATTTTACAACAAATACTAGGTTTAGAGTAAATAAAGAATAATTACATTTGGTTTAAATGATAAATATAAAAATAGGTATACGGAGAAAGTGAGAACCTCCTCTTTTTATCGAAGACGATTAAAAAGAGCCAAATTACATAATAAAATGCTAGCATGATTTGTGTCAGATACTGACTGGCATGTTTATTATTGTATCAGTTTCCTTAGAAGAGGTTGTATTAAATAGGTATGTCAAACAAGTCTAAAATAGATACAACTATGCGATTTTTTATAATAAGTCATGAATGCTGCAAGCGCTTTAAATTTAATTTTAACCGTATAATTAACAAACAAATTAAAGTGAGAGTAAATTTAAGGTGAGATTATAGTCGGCATCATAATGTAATAAAGACTATAATACTAGGTTGAACCTTGGGATAGTTTAGTCCATGTTTTTAATATTACTAAGTAACTGTAACTTTTTCTGTGTTATGGTTGGAAAGGCTTGTAATATGAAAAATATGAAATACAGTTGACATAATGTTGACAATCCTTATAATGATATGATTATAAATTAGTTAAGACTATATTGATGTCTAATACTATGGTATTTCAGATTTTCAGAAGTTATATTTGTTTCGCATGTATTTAACATGCCTTGCAAATTGGAGTTTATTTTTTACTGAAATAGGAAGAAAATCTTGTTCTGTTCTGTTGAAATTAAAAATCACCCTGTAATATGGATAAAAGTAATTCGACAATATTTAAACATTTAATTTAATGTACAGCAAGATAGATAACAGATAATTTATACAACTAAACAGTGACCACCATATAATTTTTTTATTTGTGGAGTGTGAACGTTTCTTTATCTTTCGTGACAAAAGGTTTTCGAGGCTGTCATATATGAGTCAAGCAATGATTCCTTAGAAATTTTGAAGTAAAATGTGTGTATCGCTTATTTTTGCTACTACGAGTATTTAAATATTAGTAGGGGATTTTAAATATTGCAATTAAATGAGTTCTAAGTATTTATATGTTTAGTTTTCCACACGAGTGGAATTTGTATTAAAACATAGAAATACTGGAATTAATTTCATAGTTACTCTGATAAAGAAATATAAACATTTGGATGCTCATCACACAAAAGCTGGAGTTCCTCAAGGAGGTGTCCTACCACCACTACTATTTTCTGTATTTATTAATACTATTACAAATGTTATCCACTCAATTTTCTACCTTTGTGCACATTCTCGACAGATTTATATATCTCATATATAATATATCTTAGCCGATTTTGTGCCGGGGACATTTTAAATGCAATCAGCGTTATTAATAAAGATTTGGATCGAATCTATAACTGGGCTGAATTTTTTAGCCTTTCGGTAAATCCAGCTAAGTCATAAGTTGTAATTATTTGACGTTGATATATGATAAATATTATAAATAGTGTTGTGATACCTTATTAAAATTATAACCTTTTACTTCTTGTGTTAATAATTTGGGGATTTCATTAAGTTCTGATCTATGTTGGCACTTACGTTACGTACCCATGTTAGTAAACCAAGTAAAAAAAATATTACGCATTTCACTCCCCCTTTCTGTTCATTAAACTAAAATATATTTATTGCATAACCTTATATTTCCCATGGTTGATTACGATGACTCATGTTATCTTGAAGCCACTGCTGAGGAGGCAATGAATAAACTTGAAAACTGCAAAATCTTTGTATTCGTTTCGTTTCCGATATATATTTTTTTACCATATTTCTATCTAATTCACTCCTGAGCATACTAATATTATAAATGTGGAAGTTTGTCTATTTGCTGTTGCTCTTTCACAGCTAAACCACTGAATTTATTATGATGCAATTTGAATTTGAAAACTGAATTCAAACATAGGCTACTCTTGGAGATAAAAGTTTGCATGAAAATCTATTCCTCGCTAACGAAGTCGCGGATAAACAGATAGTAATGTATAAATACATATATATTTTTACCACAAGTCCCTTGCATGGTAGGCGGAGAGTATCCAGTACAAAGTATGACTGACACAAACATCTCTAGGTTTCTTCACAATCGTAACCTACACTCTTCATACAGATAATTAATAGTTGGAGTACATAGTAGTGATACGTATAGATTTAGTAGATTAAGAACCGCTGTTATGGGGTTAACTGAACGATACCTCGCCATCATGATATAACGAACGACTCATAAAACTATGCTAACAGCACATCCTATAGACAAAATAATTGTTTTGGTCACGAGAGGGCTCATTTATAACTGTTATAAAGCCTTTATCGCCGAGCAACGCATAGACAAATAGAGGGGAAAGCCGGGATTACCCTGCTAAGTTCTGTGACTTTGGGCGATATTTAGCCCGGAATTTATATTATGAATAGAAATAGCTAAAATTTTCTTCACAAGATTTTATTTGTTGTAGATATGCTTTTTGTGTTGTTGCATACGTCAAGCGATTTCTCCGTCTGTGTCGATTTAAGAAAAAAAATTTATTTGAAAGAGAGCAAGGGCGTTATCTATTTCTCCTTGGAACTTTGTTTAGAAAACTTGGTTTAGTGTAGGTATGTTTTTTTCTGATGTCAATTTCTCTTTTTTTAGTAAGACTTAATTTTTTTTTATAGAAAATAATGTATTTTCCTGGTGGTACCCTCCTTATATTAGAGACATGGTGTCTTTTGCTTTCTCAGGTCCATAAATCAAATAACTTAGGTCCGCACAAGGCAACGACGAGGCAATATGGCTCGCCCTGTGACAAAGTTATCAGATGTCTCTAAATTCATAACTTTACACCCAAGCCAAATAAGCCTTTTAATTAGTCTTTAATGCGGCATTTACAAAACAAAATTGTGACATATCTAATGATACATTAAATGTTAATTGATATCTCTGAGTGCCGCTTATGGAACTATGGTACAATAGCGTAACAGAAAAGTAATTATTTGTGAACTTTTCACCTCACGCCTTTATGTGACGGTAGCAGTAGATTTTGCATAAATTGAATATCATTGCCGCTATTCTCGTCACAGGTACTCGGTGAAGAATTAATTTGTTGGTAAACTAATTGAATGTTTGGGGGCAATTCTAGAGTAGGAGGATAGTGTACTGTAGGTTTTTCGAAATATTTATATTTTAGCACCCCTCTTATAATCAAGGTATATAATCAATGCTTATAAATCTTCCACTAATAACTCATATCCTTTGTCATTTTTCTTGTTCTATTTTATCATTTTATAATTTATGGATTCTTTCAATTAAATTCAAATAATTTTATCTTTAGCACTTTCACCTTTTTAATCATCAATTTCATTGATTAGTAACTCTGTATCGATTTCCATCTGATCTGAAGATGCCATGACTGTGTTCGCTGCGTGGCCGCGACGACTTTGCCACACATGCACTGTGTATACTCTACGTATAGGGTCCGCCGACTTAAAAACGCTCGAAAACGCATCTATGATTGTAACACACTACAAATACTGAACATCTAAAGAACTTAAAAATACCTAATCACCTAATCTTTGCCCAAACCTCGCAAAATCGTGGCGCCACTGTCTGATTTATTAGACGTGCCAAACTGATACTAGATGACGTAATATGTATGTAAAGTAATGTTAAATGTCCATTGAATTATTTGATTGCAATAAATAAAAAATATTTCAATGACCCCCCACGATAACTAACAACGGTCACGTGTTTGAAACCAAGCTGTCGATAAGAAGGTTATATTTAAGACATTTTAGCAACAATGATAAGAAGAGATATATTATGTCAATACATATTATAAAACAAAGTCCCACGCCGCGTCTGTCTGTCTGTCTGTTCGCTATTTACTCGAAAAGTACTGAACGGATTTTCATTCGGTTTTCAACAATAGATAAGATATAGAGGAAGGTTTCAGCGCATAGTAAGTTTATGTTTTGTACAAACCAACGATATTAGTTCAATGTGTCGGAAAAAAATAAGCTTTCCTCGAAAACGCTGCCAAAACCTTTTAAGTTTTAACAAAACAATGTATGGTGAGATTTTTCATCTTCGATAGATCTCAAAAAAAGTATGCGGTGGTATATGTCTATCTTTAAAGAATATCCCACAATAACCATTTTTTGCGTTTACTTAAAACAGCAAAATGAAGGGTGACTTTAGAACATATTTTTAAAAACACAGTATTAACCCTTAATCAAATAAATCTGTTAGATACGTTATGCGTGTAATTTAGATCAAAATTGCCATTTACACTATCACAAAAAAAAAATAACAACTAATGAGTTATCAAAAAGTTAAAATCTCCGGGTGCACAATTAAATATCGTTGAAGCGTAGCAAAGACATGCGCGCTTACTGCTTCCATCCATCCGTCAGTATCCCGACATCCAGACATACTCACAAACTTTCACATTTATAATATTAGTAGGATTTTTATTCTTGAATAACCGAAGCGATGCGAGGGCGGGCAGCTAGTTTTTGATAAATTTATTCACATCATTAACAAGAGGTAACATTGTAAGTAAACAATTTAAACAGTTACTCTATTGCTAAAACCAATTAAAATTTCAATGTTATTTATGACCTAAGTAGGAAATAATTTAAGAGCAGCAAAACAAAAAAACTGTATGCAATTTCATCACCATTTCCCGATTTGATTATTTTTTTCGAAAGGCAGGTTATGTCTCGGTTGAAAAAAAAAAAAACCATCAAAATATGTTCGTTAATGCCCGCGTAATTGCGTGACAAACATATAAAAAAACATACAAACGCATTGAGACCTTTGTTCGTTTTGGATTTGAATCCTTAAAAACAGAGGATTTTTTCGATTTCCCTGTAATTCCATCATAGTCATCATCATTATGCCATTATCCTGACTTGGGCGCAATGAGACCACCTCGAAAGTATGGTTTTTAGAGGTGGAGGTCAACGGTAAACAATTTTTGAATGCGGTACATACGTATAAAATATAGGAGTTGAATATATTATTACCTCCTCCTATAAGTCGGATAAATTACAATCCTGTGTCCTGTAGGGTTGCATTTGAAGATCGATTTACGCAATATTGGAAATTGGAATCGAGTATGTCATTTTAGGTACTCTTGAACACAACACTGGTGAATTATTAACATTAAGTTAACAGTTAACAATAATTTACTTTATCGGATTCGTTAAATTTGTAACTAAATGTAAAGCTTTTTAGAGAGCCAATGAGTTAGGGAAGTAATTTAAGCATTTTGTGTGTAAAGTTTTTTGCATTTTTTTACAAGTTATCGTAATGATTTGAATAGAAAAAGAAATTGCTGAAAATTTATCGTTGTTTAAGTGCTATGACATTACTTTCTTTGGCATTTCTGAATAATTTCTGAAAATTTCTGAAAAATTTTCTGAATAATAATAATTTTGTATCTTAAATTATTAACTTATTAATGTACCATAAGAACATTCAAAAAAATCCAGCTTATTTTGCGACACTTAGTGAAAACTTTAATTTTAAGTTTTAACTCCCCGTGTTGGTCCGGTCTCCTTTGCAGAATAGACCATCTGCCTTCCTGTGCCAGGCAGTTCGTAAAAGGGAACATAGGCTTACCGTCACCAAAACCGTGACATCTGACTCTGACTGAGGTGGTAGAGTTTCGCAACGACTCACCCGGATTGGTACCACCGCCTTACCTATTCCTGCCGCTATAACGTCATTACGTGTTCCGGTTCACATTGCAAGGTAGTCGGTAAACTTACTTTTGCTCGAGGCCTAACATCCCGGCCTCAGGCTGGAAACGCACCATTACCACCTTTGGTGTCTTTAGCCGGCGGGAATTTCTTACCATCACGAAATCCGTGTGCTTGTTTGCCTTCCAATATCATAAAAAAAAAATTAAATTCCAGGCAACAAAACATGTTTCAAGGAATGTTTCGAATTTCCTATCATGCTGTATATCATTCCAATTTACAATACGCATGATATCGAGATTCAAAAGTAACCCTACGGTACCTGTTCTGAACTATGTCTGTCCTAACACTTTATTTTTTAATTTAAACATAATGGAAATGATGTTTACATAGGTATGATTTTTGTATCCCACCATCAGGAGAGCCGAGTGCTTGTTGGTTGAATCGTCACATAAAAAGATGTTAATATTTCGAATGTGGCTAGCGAACACGCGCCCCCCCCCCCTCCGACAAATATAATATAAACATATGTGTAATGTAGCTAAGAATCTCTCTCAAGGCAGCTTCCAATCGAAAAAAATCCGCATCGAAATCGGTCCAACCGTTCAAGAGTTATGATGTCATATGCACACGCATACACATAGACACGTCAAAGTAAAAGTAAAGTAAAGTGTCTTCACGCCCATATCGCTGAAAGGGTAGGCAGAGGCACAACCAGGCCACCCACGACTAGCCGAAGACACTAAGCCCCACAATGTGATAAGTGGCAAGCCTATCGCCAACCGGGCACATTTCCAATCCCGAGCAACATTTTTTTTATTAGAAAATTGGAAAAATCCAATTTTCTTTTCGATGCCCGGG
>NJDC01005422.1:78419-100689 GCA_002245475.1 Calephelis virginiensis
CCCCCCTCCGACAAATATAATATAAACATATGTGTAATGTAGCTAAGAATCTCTCTCACGGCAGCTTCCAATCGAAAAAAATCCGCATCGAAATCGGTCCAACCGTTCAAGAGTTATGATGTCATCATATGCACACGCATACACACAGACACGTCAAAATAAAAGTAAAGTAAAGTATCTTCACGCCCATATCGCCGAAAGCGTAGGCAGAGGCACAACCAGGCCACCCATGACTAGCCGAAGACAGCCCCCACACACACCTGGACCACTAGACCACAGATACGTCAAACTAATTTTATTATTGTAGCTTAAGCAACTGTATGTTAGTGCAGAATATATCTACAGTGAAATTCCACTAATCGTCGATGATGAAGGGTATGAAACATACATAAGACAAAAACATAAGCAATGATGAAGATCTCAAAAAACAATTTTGTCAGATTCGTCATGAAGTATTTACAAAATTTGGCACTTGCGTGAATCAGGATAATGACCTTTCCCTTCATTTTGCCGATTCTTTGAAGATCCAAATTTCGCAGTGGTGACTCATGAAGATGGACTTTTTAGTTTTAGATGTGGCATACTTCACATCTACTGAAAATCGAGGTCAGAAGCTATTATTTTATCTGTGTCAAGGATGTCGCAAGTAACAAAATCTATATATTAATACGTGATGCCAAAACTTTGGACCCCTTTTTACGAAAATTGCGCGGACGTAAGGGCATAAAATTTGGCACACTTATAATTTATGTATAGGAGAATTACAGAACGCTAATATTTTTCAATAATAATGCTTGTAAAGAACATTAAATCAATAAATAAAACATTACCCACCGTACCAAGCATTTGACACACACAAACAAATATATTGATGATAATGATAAAAGATCACAGATGGCGCACTAAAAAGTTTTAAAACAAAGTAGTTGGTTTCGAGAAATGAAGATGGCGTTCTTATCAACAATATATTAAAATTTATTTTGGTCGAATTTCGACCAACGGGCGACCACTAGTATATCTAAAAACTCGTAAGGCTGTTTTATCTATATATGCAAACTAGCTGACCCGGAGTTGTTCTGCTTTGTTATGATTTTAGTAAGAAAGTGGGAGTGAGTCACCCTTATTACTTAGGGGTATGAAAAATAGATGTTGGCCGATTTTCACACCTACTCAATATGCTCACAAAGTTTTATGAGAATGGGTCAAGCTGTTTCGGAGGAATTCAATCACGCACACCGTGACACGAGAATTTTATATGTTAGATGTTAAATTTTTTAACTAAAGCCTCAATAAAAATAGCTCCTATATTAAAATATTACTCAAATCATCACGCCTCTTATGTAGACAGGCATAGTGTGTAACATGTCATTTGCATTAATAAAGGGTTCATTTATAAACAAAATTTTAAGGAATATGCAAATGATAAAGGACAAAAAAGCGATGTTTTTTTAAGAACCTAGAGCCCTTCGATGTTTCGCTAGCATTGCTACCACAGCTCTTGCCTATTCGTGTGACCACACCTTCGATACTGGCCATACTCATGTTTTTGTTTGAAAGTCGGTCTATAGGACCTATGCAAAAGGTTTAACATCCATGTGATACTCACTATAACTGCGCGAGTGCCAATGTACAGCAGCCAATTTAAATAATTCCGCATTTTACAAACAGCATCGTTTGTTTTGGTAGGGGAAACCAAGAGGTAATTTTTGCAGTAGGGGGAACTCAGGCGCGTCAGGTTAAAATGCGAGAGATTCCCTCTACCAGGATTAACATCTCCATTAGGTATAAAATCTCCACTTAAAAGTACAAATAAACATAAGCGGGTAAGATTAAAGTGCGGCTAGTTTATTGAATGCCGTAATGGAGTAGGACGGTCGGAGACTTATAAATAACAAGTCATTTAAATGTTCATTATCTGTCACGGCAACCAGACTGATTCACATGTTTTCATCATCGGGACAGATTAAGCATGTACACTACTAATATTTAATAAGCTCACCTATTATCAATTGGCTGTTGAAAAGAAAAACCACACATGAACTTTTGTATCCTTCACCATTTAATCGACAAAGTCCAATAAGTAGCCATGTCGCTGACAAAACTGCACATTTTGCATCTCGGGCTATCCGATATCAAATACTCGTTTTTTTGTAAATACGCCACAACAATTAATAAAAATTCAAACGTTGTTTGCAAAGTCCGAATACGAAGGCTTCCGAAGCTAGCTTTCGGAACTTAACCTAGCCAGATCGGGGTGCCCTAAACTCAACCATGAGAGACCCGTTGACAACACAAAAAGCGGTTCTAAGGGGACGACGCTGTGTTTAAAACGCGGGATCATAGAAACTGCCTGCGAGACAGCTTTAATGGGCCATTACTAACAAGACCATTGGCGGCAGAGTACTCAGTAGTGAGTTACAGGTTCAAATCCTATCTGGGGCGAAACTTTTTCTTTCTTTAAAATTTGTAGAAATTTAACCCAAGCACAGGGCAAGTGCTGAAATAAAAATACGTTACTGGGTAGCAATTTAACCGGGTAAATATCCATTGCCTTATCTATTCCTGTCGCTATAACGTCAGCATCATGTTCCGATCCGGGGACTGGGTAGCCGGTAGACTTGCATCTATAACATCTGTAGACAAGTGTACAAGTGTACCTACAATGAATAAATATTATTCGAGTCTTTTGTCTATACTACACGGTACTCTTAAAATCAGGAAAGCCGTTCGCTTTTTAAAAAGCATTCAACATTTTGTCTTTACCACCAGTTTTTTCCATCTCCCGTCTGTTTTTTGCCTTCCTATAGTATTTAAAAACAAGTTTACATTTGGAGTTAAGCAATTTTGTTGATGCTTTACGCTCGTAAAGTTACGCCTTAATCTTGTACATAATAACTGACATCGAATGTTTATGAATAGCTCAATTTACACGTGACGACAGGTTATCGCAGCACGTCACCGTATTGACGCGTGTCACGGTCGTGGAGTATAAATACGTCTTGATTTAAAGAATGCTCAGGCGGAAAAGCAATGAACACACGTGAGTCATACTTAATAAATAGATCAACACCGTTACACCGTTAAGGCGGTCATACTGAAATTCCTATTTCTTTTAACAGACCAGCAGCGTACCTTATACATCTTTGATCTTTTATAGGTCACAGACATCCGCTACCATCAGCAGAGCCGTGTCTGATGCTATTAAAAAATTCAAAAACCACTTTGCGCATCTTAATCAAATATATGGGAGTATCTCTAAATCATGAGTCGTAGAGCTACATTTCGAAAAATAACGATCAAACTTCATGCAACATTGGCCGAGTAATCGAACAGTAACAAAACAGACAGAAAAAACGTACTGATGACATAATAAACTTATTACAAGGGTTTTAGGGTTTTAGGGTTGAGTAAAAAAAGTTTTGGTTTTCACTGAAATTTCTTACATACGGCTACTTTCCTTCTTTCTTTCATAAGTGTCCTTTTAAATGTAAGTTTATTGTAAATTCGTTATTATTTTAAGACTAGAAATGTAAGTTTTTAATATCACAGTGAACTGTTCGCCAAATCTTGTTAAATATTGCATATATAAATAAATAAATATCCCTGGACAAGTTACACGAATTGAATCTAACCCCAAAGTAAGCAAATTATATGCCTGTGTTATGGGTTAGTCAGTTAGTCAACGATTCTAATACATAGAAATACTTATATAGATACCAGAATAAATTTAATAAACACCCAGACCCGGAAACGCGGACATCTAAATGTTCATGACACGAACCCTAACCTTGCGGTCGGCCTGTGTAGTTAGGCGTGTACGCTAGTCACTCGACCAACACTTTTAGTAAGAAACTTAACCTAACCGCTACATTTTTTCCCGTAAATTTAATGTTTCTTACAGGAGAAAAATGCTAGATGATTTCAATATCCCCTTCTCCCACAGTGTAATTCGGTGAGATATGGCTAGACCCCTTCTCCCATTAAACGCCTTAACGTTATTTATGGATGCTCCTAACTTTTGGTCATAGTCAACACTCAACACTCATCAAATTTGTAATTAAAAAGTTTTAAACAAGCTTTGTAGGTATATATGTTTTCTAATATTTCAGGAGATAAATTAAAAAAAAACCTATTTTCACCACCTTCAATCTCGAACACTTAGTTGGTAGAGTCTGGTAGAATAAAAACGAAATCGAATCATATGAAACTTAGTTATTATTTTTCTTTTTTTTTATGTTTTTATCCTTGTCTTATCTTGCGCTATCTCCAGTTTGCTTGAACCGCATTTTAAAGTTTCATTCTTCGCCGGGAAACAACTGTTCGACGGAAATATAAAATAACCTATATTCCTCATTCTTCACTATTTCTATAATAAATTTATTAAAATCTATGCAGTGGTATACAGCCAATTTCATTTAAGATATAGACTACTAGATACTAGTAACCTGGCAAACTTTTATATACCATTTTTGTACCATAAAACTCTAAAATTCTATAATAACAATAATAATAAAAGTTTTGATTTTCACTGAAATTTCTTACATACGGCTACTTTCCTTCTTTCTTTCATAAGTGTCCTTTTAAATGTAAAAAAGTATCTACACGCTCATATTCCCGAAGAAGTAGGCAGAGGTACAACCAAGGCACCCACGACTAGCCGAAGATACTAAGTCCCACAATATGATAGGTGGCAAGCCTATCGCCAACCGGGCACATTTCCAATCCCGACCAACATTTTTCTTTTAAATTAGAAAATTGGAAAAATCCAATCTTCTTTTTGTTGGCCGACCCGGGATTCCAACCCGGGACCTCATGCAGTCAAGTCCAACACCCGGACCGCTAGACCACAGAGGCGACCTTTTAAATGTAAGTTTAGTTTAACCTGTTTTTTATGTTTATTTTTTTAATATTATTTTTTATGTTTAATGTATAAACGTAGGAAATAAGAGATAGTGAAAATAAATGATAATAATAATTATCCCTGGACGAGTCACACAAATTGAATCGGGTTAGATTATATAGACAAAGTAAGAAAATTATATGTTTGTGTTATGTGTGTTAGTCAACCATTGTAATACATAGAAATACTTAAATAGATACCAGAATTAATTTGATAAAACCCAGACCCGGAAATGCAGACATCTAAATGATCTTCACACAAATGCCTGCCCCCGTCGGCAATCGAACCCGAGCGTCGTGGTTGGTCGATGTAGTTAGACGTGTACGCTAGCCACTTGACCAACGAGGTGGTCATATAGATAGCTTATAAAAAAAAATTAAAAGAAACTGGTTGTACTAGTGGTCGCCCATTGCTCGAAATTCGACCATAATAAATTTTAATATCTTGTTGATAAGAACGCCATCTTCATTTCTCAAGTCCAACTACTTCATTTCCAAACTTTTTAGTGCGCCATCTGTGATCTTTTATCGTTATCATCAATATATTTGTTTGTGTGTGTCCAATTTATGGTAGTGTGGGTATTGTTTTATTTATTGATTTAATGTACTTGATAAGCATTATTATTGAAAAATATTAGCAGAACGCTAATATTCTTATACGCTTCTCCTACACATAAACTATAAATGTGCCAAATTTTATGCTCCTGCGTCCGCGCAATTTTCGTAAAAAGGGGTCCAAAGTGTTGGCATCACGTATTAATATATAGATACCCGCGACTTCGTCAGCGTAGAATAGTTTCATACAAACTTTCATCTAACTAGATGCCTTAATAAATATGACAAACACTTAGATCCGGAAATACAAACATCACATAGATAGCCTGCACTCGCCGTTTATCGAACCCGGCTTCGCGGTTGGTCGTTGGAGTAAGGCGTGTACGCTAGCCCTCGGTCATCGAGGGGGTAATCGAGGCGGTCAACGAGGCAACAAGGAAACAAAGAGGTTTAAATATGCAGAGAGACCACAAATAAAACCGCCAAAAGTACCTAGTCACAAAATTATTTTTACATTGCATAGCAGCAAGCAATCGAAACGAAACGATAAACAAAATGTTATCAAAATATGTTTTAATACGAACTATAAAATATGATTTACATCACGGCTAGTTTACGCAAAGCTACGGGCAAATTTAACATTGCTTATTTTAAATCGAATAAACGAAAATAGCAAATGTCGTAAATTTCGTAGAAATTTGAGCTAAGAATCCAAAGATAGATACTAGACGTGAACTTAAATTGTTGTAAAACGCATAACACTCGCTTATTTTTACCCAACTTTAAAAGGAAGAGGTAATCAATTCATCGATACGATTTTTGTATTTTTGTTACGCGATTACTCGGCATGTAAGGAATGAATTTTATGACCAACTAGCTGTCCCGGCGAACTTCGTTCCACCCGTTTAGTTTGTATGGAGAAAAATAAAGTATTGTTTTCCCCATTTTCCTGCAATTTTCTTTATAAGAACCTTCTTCTGACAATAACTAACACAACAAAAAAGAATTAGCTTAATTGGTCCAGTCGTTCGGAAGTTATGCGCTTACCAACACATTTAGTAATTCATTTTTATATTATTTTATTGATTAAAAGATAATTTTCGTGTATAAGTGGGGCTGATATACAATTTAAAAGTAAACAATTTACGCTTAATAAATGTATTTGAATATCTCATTTTAGAATAAATATTGTACGAAATTTCCAAAGTTGGTCCGGTCCTCCCCTGGCGAGTGAAAATAATCTTATCTTATAAATAAATATTTCTTGTGTGCGTGTGTAAATATATCACTAAACTCCTCTTAGACGACTGGAGAGATTTTGATGAATATTTTTGTGTCCATTCAAAGGGATTCGAGGATGGGTTAGATTCTCAATTTGTACCACTGGACAATGTCTTATATTTTTTTTTTAATTAGTAAGTAGTCACATTTTTAATTATTTATACGGGATACTCACGATGTCTTTTTATTTTATTTGTCGATATTAATTCGCGACGATTTAAGTTTAAAATCTTATATCGTAAGTAGTCGTTGATTTAGGTATATTTTACACTGGATACGATAGACTGCGCTACTATCGGAGCATCAAATAATAAGTACATACATACATATCTTCACGTCAAGTCCCTTACGGTGTAGGCAGAGAGTATCGAGTGCCAGACCTCACGATCCTGACAAACCTGTCTTGCTTCCTTCACATTCATAACACTTTTCATACAAACACGCCGGTTTCGGAGACTCTTGACACCCCCCTCGGATAATATCCGATTGATCTGATCGTGAAATGTCAGCCTTGGTCTCCCCGGGTACCTACATCCATCCACATTCGCATTGTATATCTGCTTTGTTAATCTTTCATCGGTCATTCTTTCCACATGACCGAACCAACACCAACACTTTCTTTCAATATAACTCTTTCTCGGATCTCACTGTTACGAATAACTAACTAGGTGGCATAAATTTCTAACCATCAGGAAATCCATCTGCTTGTTTCCCTTCATCATAATAATAGAATCAATAGAATAAACTTTTTTATGCAAAATAACAGTATTAGACACGGCATTCGTAATAGTGAGATCCAAAAAAGAGATCCCAGGAAGACAGAAAGATCTCTGATATTACGAATGCGGTCAGCGAGCGTTACACCACAGATTTTGCGTAGCGCTTTCATTTCCACCGCATTTATCCTACTTTCATGCATTTTTCTGACATACCCAACTCTCGCTCACATACAATAATGTTGCAATAAGCACAGAATTATGCAAAACGAGTCTAGCTTTTTGACTAAAAATCTCGCTTTGAAATAGCATACCTAACGCTCCATTCACACTATTCCCTGCACACACTCTCCTCTCTACATCCGCGGTGGACCATCCATCCCTGCTAAAAGCGCCATCAAGATATACAATTTCATTCACTTGTTCCAGCACTACATCATCAACCAAAACTTATATCCGTTCTGGCTTCGTCTCTTTCAAACACCATAACTTTGGTTTTCGTCGCTAAATAATAAGTAGTAGCTATTAATGTCGAATGATACGAAGTCTGTGTCGGCTATCGCATATATAAAATCAATTGCTGTTCATAAATTTCGCTAAAACTCGATTACAGCTGGTCTGATTTGGCTAATTTTGGATTTGAATTATTTGTGTAAATCCAGGGAAGGTTTAAATATAAGAAAAAAAAAAGAAAAACTGCAAGGAAACTAGGAAAAACAACATTTCCAGTTTACACATACAAACTGAACGGGTGGAACGAAATTAGCTACAGCTACGAAGACAGCTAGTAATATATTTATTTCACATGGATCTATACAAAGATTCTTGTAACGCGTCCTTATATTTTAAAACCACCACCGGACCGAAACGGTGCCATTCACTAAAACTAATTAAAAAAAAAATCAAATTCCTGATATTTACTTGTTGATAAATGTAGGGTTTTCCAATTTTCTAATAAAAAAAATGTTGCCCGGGATTGGATATGTGCCCGGTTGGCGATAGGCTTGCCAACTATCACATTGTCTTCGGCTAGTCGTGAGTGCCCTGGTTGTGCCTCTGCCTACCTATTCGGGGATATGGGCGTGAAGATACTTTTTTATAATTGAAAATAAACACAACTTTAAAAGAACTAGTGGTCGCCCGTTGATCGAAATTCGACCATAATAAATTTTAATATCTTGTTGATAAGAACGCTATCTTCATTTCTCAAGACTAACTACTTTGTTTCTAAACTTTATAGTGCGCCATCTGTGATATTTTATCGTTAGCATTAATATATTTGTTTGTGTGTGTCAAATGCACGGTAGTTTGGGTAATGTTTTATTTATTGATTTAATGTAGTTTATTAGCATTATTATTGAAAAACATTAGTCTTCTGCACTTCTCCTACTCAAAAACTATAAGTGTGCCAAATTTTATGCTCCTGCGTCCGCGCAATTTTCGTAAACAGGGCTCCAAAGTTTTGGCGTCACGTATTAATGTACAGATTGTTGATTCACTACTCATTTTATACAAACACACCAGTTTTAGAAACTCATGCTATAAGTGGATTACATGGTTATCTAACATGAAAAATAATTCCAGTATGA
The DNA here is from genome assembly GCA_002245475.1 of Calephelis virginiensis. Taxonomy (NCBI): domain Eukaryota; kingdom Metazoa; phylum Arthropoda; class Insecta; order Lepidoptera; family Riodinidae; genus Calephelis; species Calephelis virginiensis. The sequence goes on from NJDC01005422.1 coordinate 87,460, forward strand.
TTAATAAATAAACAATTATTATTTAGCTTTTTCGCTGGCTTGGAAACTTCGCTGTAACTTGTCCAACATCTAATGCGTTTGATCAACTTCACATGCACACGTCACATGTTAAATTTTTAAGAAATCATTAAGGTTTCTACCAACCAACCGAGACATAAAGCCAAGGCCGTCTCCCAGATGCAAACGAGAGATCTTCGTAAAAAGAGGAGTACAGCAGGAGAAGCTAGGACACAATAATATATGACGGAAATGCCAATCGGTTCTAATTAGGGCAAAATTGCTATAAATAGTAAAAGATATCTTCACGCCCATATCCCCGAAGAAGCAGGCAGAGTTACAACCAGGGAACTCACGACTAGCCGAAGACACTAAGCCCCATAATGTGAAAAGTGGTAAGCCTATCGCCAACCGGGCACACATACAATGCAAGTAACATTATTTATATTAGACAATGGAAAATACACAAATACAAAAAAATCTCACGGAAAGTTGTGGTTGTGCGGCGTGCGCTTGTTTCTTTGTAATGTTTGTTTCTGTTGCATGTTTCTTTCTATGTCTTTTATAGCGAGAGAGAGAGAGAGCGAGACAGAGAGATATGAGAGGAGTCAAGGGACACCCGGATGGAACGATGTTCTCTCTCTATTAATCTCTATCAATGTCTATCAATGTTTATCAATCTCTATCAATCTCTATCTGTGACTATTAATCTCTATCAATGTCTATCAATCTCTATCAATGTCTATCAATGTCTATCTATGTCTATCAATCTCTATCAATCTCTATCTCTCCCTGCCTCTTTCTCTATAAAAGACATAGAAAGAAACATGCAGCAAACAAACAAACATTAATGAGAAACATGCGCACGCAGCACAGCTTACAAGCAAGCGCAGCCGCGAAGCGTAGTAGCAGCAAAAAGTGTCGCGACCACTTTTCGTGAGAATATTATACAAAATGAATATAATTATTTTTTTATTATACTAGCGGCCCACCCCGGCTTTGCACGGGTATTAAATATACATATAAACCTACCTCTTCAATAAAAGCTAAATATTTAAAAAAGTCGTATCGAAGTCTATTGCGCAGTTTTAAAGGTTTAAGTATACAAAGGGACATAGGGACAGAGGAAGCGACTTTGTTTTATACTTTGTAGTGATATCATAATATTAATATGTAAAGCCAAAACTTTGGACCTCTATTTAGGAAAATTGTGCGGACGGAGGAGTATGACATTTGGCACAATTATAGTTTATGTGTAGGAAAAGTGCAGAACGCTAATATTCTTTAATGATAATGCAAATAAAGTGCATGAAATCAAAAATAAAACATTACACATACTACCATGCATTTGACACACACAAACAAATTTATTGATGATAACGATAAAAAATCACAGATGGCGCACAAACTATATTCATAAAGTTTGTAAACAAAGTAGTCGGTTATGATAAACGAACATAGCGTTCATATCAAAAAGATATTAAAATTTATTTTGGTTGAATTTCGACCATTGGGCGACCACTAGTTATATTAAATATTAGAAAAATTAAAAATTGAATTTAACAAATGATGTCGCGTACAACATACGAAATTTATTCTGGCTAAAAAGGCAGAGAGTATCGAGAGCTAAGTGTCCATCCGTCCGTCCTTCCGTCCATAATCTATGCAAACCTGCCTAATTTTTACACATCAATCTGTAGTCTTGGTTATAGATAATATTACCGTGTCTTGGTGCTTACACCGAACGTATATTGTGATACGAAAGTTTTTTATACAAAATACTGATTGTCGAGTATTTTACAAAATGGAAAGTCACGGGCAAATAATAGTACTAGCAATGCAAAGTAATGACTAATATTTAAATGCAATAATCAATGGATGTACAGTTAACGAGGCAGACAAGCGTGATTTATGAGGATCTGTAACTCGAACGTTGATGGAGATAGCGAACTCATCCAAATAAAGTTACTTAATTCTAATCGTGGCAAGCTGCCAGTAATCACCGCCCTCTTAATAAGTAATATATATTATGAAACTACAAAATTACCATGTGTGTACAGTGTACACTCAGTTCCAAAAGTCTATAAACATTTTACCTTGTATCTTTTCACAAAGCTTACAAGAATAATAAAATTGTTTTATAAGCTCTGCAAAATTGTCGCATGCAGTGTTAGTGGTCTGGTAAAAAAGATTATTTTGATGACAGTAAAGAAACACTCTGCTCTCCGGATAGATACAGCCCTGACTATAGACACTATAGATTCATAGGTGCGCTGTCATGTGTTTGGGGTTTTATGATCAAGTGTGATAAAAAGTGATTTCCAACTCATAAACAGCAAATTGCTGAATCTTATCCACCATCGTAGAGTTGCTAGTCCTTCGGTTTTACAAGTTGCGTTTTGAGTATGTATCAAGGAACTGCGTTATTTGTTTCCTGAGGCTCAATTTTTAAAACAGAGACCGAGACGTACAGCATTTGGTACAGTATTTGGTAGCAGTGTTAAGTAGTTTTTAGTGGCTGTATTTTTTTGAAATTCCTTTGGCGTGAACAAAAAGGGTTGCTTCTCCTTTTATTGCTTGATAGACTAAGGCATGTGATTATGACTATATTCTCCTTTTACTCCGACCCTGATCGGCAAGTATAGGTGAAATGGTGGGGGCCTACCGGGTAAATTGTTGTACAGAACTCTGTCGCAACCTTCGCCGTCTGTGGCGAATGGCAAGTACGATTTATTAGTATCAATATTACACATATTTCTCATTTTCATTCATCTTTTTAAGAAGCGAAACGCATACGATTTCTGTTCAGATATGCGCTTATAAATTTGTAAAAAACTTTTGACTCTAACTATATCTACATAAAGATATTTCAGAACAAATATTGGGGTGAGTTAGAAGGTCGGTTCTAAGCCTCAAAACATTTTTTGTTTTAGTTCCCTCCTTGTTATTCCGTTAAGAAAAAAATGCAGAATCCAAGTTATTCAGATACTTTAACAATGGAAAAACTATGCTATTTTAAAATCGGTCGTGGTAGCAACAAACTTGCTTTTGCTCGAGGCCTAACATCCCGGCCTCAGGTTGGCAACGCACCATTACCACCTTTGGTGTCTCTAGTCGGCGTGAATTTTTTAACATCAGGAAATCCGTCTGCTTGTTTGCCTTCCAATATCATAAAAAAACAAAAAAAAAAACTGCTTATACAATTTTTTTAATAATTACTTACGTATTTAACTATTACTAATGGTCGTCCTTTGGTCCAAATTCGACGTCCAATTTGTTTCCAAACTTTTTAGTGCGCCATCTGTGATCTTTTATTGTTATCATTAATATATTTCTTTGTGTGTGTCAAATGCATGGTAGTGTGTGTAATGTTTTATTTATTTCCTTAATGTACTTTATAAGTATTATTATTGAAAAATATTAGCGTTCTGCACTTCTCCTATAAACTATAAGCGTGCCAAATTTTATGCTCCAACCATGTGCTCCTAATATGCGCGCAATTTTTGTAAAAAGGGGTCCAAAGTTTTGGCATCACGTGTTAATATATATAGATATCATCATAGTAAATGGAGTTAACTTTTTCGAACGTGTTATTTCATATGTTTGTTTATTAGTTGTTTTAATAAAAAAAAAAAGGTTTTTGTTTTTGTACGTATTTCTGAAAAGTTGCATAATAGTCCTCCCATTCTAGGTATATTTTTTCACTAGCTCACCCGGAAGACGTTTTCCCGACCTAATTATGAAAAACATTTTCCATGATTTTGCTTAACATTTCATTCTTTTTTTTTGGTCCCTCCGTTCACGCGTAATACGATGACCACGCGAAATGGGAATTCGTTTTTATTTTAACTCGAAAAAGGAGCAGCTGATTAAACAGGGTACCTATTATTAATGTAAATGATGTTCGAACGATTAAAACTACAAAAATACACATGTGTTATCAATTCCTTTTGAAAGTGCTTCCTTCGTCTTAACAAAAAATGCTAAACTGCGCTTAGTCTTAAATTGCGTAGGTACTGATTGCATTGTACTGTATCCTTAAAAGTAGAAAATCGTATTTAGATTCAGCAAAAAATAGTGAAACTGACTTTTATAAGCAAATCTTTAAATAATCCAAACTTAGTAAGCAGGTACACTTTTGAAACATTCTTAGTTCAGCCACTTCACACAACTGTAGTATTATTTTTGAAGCCACAAGCACAATAACATTATTAATTTTATTCATTAACTAGCTGTGGCCGCGACTTCTTTGGCGTGGAATTTAAAAATAAGTATAAAATGACATTAAGGCTTAGGCTAAGTTACTCTTTATTGCATCAGTTACCTGCCAGTGAAAGTCTCGTAAATATCTGTCCACCTTTTAAGGGATTAGCTAGAACAAACAGACAGACTGAAAATAATGTTTTTTGGTATTTTGCATACATTCATATTATTTTAATATTACAAATATGAAGATGTTCCATGTAGATGTTTCTTTGTATTGATGAATTTAAGAAGGCGACCGGGCAGTTGGATTTATTGATGGTAAAAAAGATATGTAACTTATAGATAGAAAGCAAAAATGTGGAATATTTCATTTCTTATTGGAACATAACGATAGCGAGCAATGGAGACTACTACTTAGTACTACTATCACCTAACAAAATATCAGATCACCTATCACATTGTGGGACTTAGTGTCTTCGGCTAGTCATGGGTGCCCTGGTTGTGCCTCTGCCTATCTCTTCGGGGATATGGGCGTGAAGATACTTTTTATTTGTCCTGATGTAAAAGTAAAGTTGGCTATGTAAAAAAGAACGCGTTTAAACGTTCAAAACAGTTGAAATTCCGACATATCTGTAAAGATTAATGATCAAATTCGATTCCTAAAATTGCTGCTAAAGTTATAAATGCTAAAGTGTATGTTTGTTCTGTTTATTCGTAAAAACTACTGAGCCGATGGAGACCTTGAAAAAGGACACAGGCTATTTTTACCTCGATATCACGAATTCCCGCGGGAGATTTGACTAACTTTTACTGCAGGTAACATATTATGTAAGAGTGATGCGTGATGCATTAGATAACAGTTTTTAACCGACTTCGAAAAAAGGAGGAGGTTATATGTTCGACTTCTACATATATTTTGTATGTTAACCCATTTCTCCGAGGTTTTTTTTAAAAAAAGCTTCTTCACGCCCATATCCCATAGGCAGAGGCACAACCAGGGCACCCACGACTAGCCGAAGACACTAAGTCCCACAATGTGATAGGTGGCAAGCCTATCGCCAACCGGGCACATTTCCAATCCCGAGCAACATTTTTTTATTAGAAAATTGGAAAAACCCAATTTTCTCTTTGTTGCCCGACCCGGGATTCCAACCCGAGACCTCATGCAGTCAAGTCCAATAACTGAACCTCTAGACCACAGAGGCGATGATCCGTTGTTTTTTAATCGTTTTTTTAAAAGGGCTTATTTCCGAAGTGGTTACCACTAAGTCTGAATCTGACGACGGAATCCTAGGTAAATCGACGAAATACTCAATTATTTTGTACGTAGATGACACAACTACTTGTTGGATCGAAGTAAATTTTTTGCACTCTTGCTGAGTTTATATTTAGCTACGTTCGCAACTTGTCTAGACTGCACAATTTATTGAAGTAAAGTAGGTGCTAAATTTAAAGAACCTACGTGTTTTATCCAACACTTAGACATTGGCGAAATCAAACTATGCATGGTAGTTGTAAAAGCCATAAAAGAAGAAGAAGAATTTAAAGAACCTAATAAGTATCTACGACAGTTCACGGAATCGTAAACAAACTTTCATTCTATATTCAATTTTTATTTTAGATAGAATTATATTAAGACGAAAATTTATTCTTCAGCGATATTTAATTCTTTATAATAATTGCTGATTTACACAGCAAAAACATTAACATATGTGAAACAAGAGTTCCAGCATTCATAAGCGTGAATGTCTCCTTATGAGGTTTTTTCTAGCAATACATGTAGAAAAACTGGTGTTGTAGAAAGGTTATATAAATTTTATACCGTTGAAATAATTTTAAAGACATTTAGTGAATATCCCCGAAGAGGTAGGCAGAGGCACAACCAGGGCACCCACGACTAGCCGAAGACACTACGACACTGCTAAAGACAATTAGTTTTTGGATTTAAAACATTTCCATAACAATATGAGAAAATTGCGTGGCACAGAGACCCGTAGTATGAAGTTCCTCGTGACAGCTATCAGTTAAAATATAGCCTTGGACAAATTATACAAGTTGATCTATTCCAAAATAAGCAAATTTTAAAAAAGTAATACTTATATGAGGAGCCCTAGGCAAATCACTCTAGTTGATCACACCCAAAAGTTAGCAAAACATTGACCAAATTTTAAAACAGCTAGTCATAAATGAATAACCATTGACAAATTACACAAATAGGTCTAATTAGTTTCAAACTGAGCTAATTATTACTTTGATCGTAAGCAAAATAATTTAGGATTTTGCATTCTTAACTAAACCAGGTAATTAAATCATATAGATCGATATTGAGATCGATATAAATACATTTAAGAAGCTCAGTGCCCAGTAAAACTGTCGGCAGTAAACTGAAAACTGAGATATTTTTAAAACTCATAAAACATACGTCACGTTCTGAAGCGCTTCTTAAATACTCGTCGGTCTATTTTACTGGCAATACTAACACATTCGGAGAAGTTTACGCGTTTTATTTATATCTTATTCATTGTACTCGTACAGTACAGTGGAGACAGACAGCTTTTTAATGCTTCAAATAAGTTTTTAAATATTTTTTTATGACTAGCTTTCATTTGTAATGGATATTCCCGCAGTACATTGAGAAGTAACATTCAAGATATATCAGATATGCCCAACCAGGATAGAATAACTAGTGGTCACCCGTTGGTCGAAATTCGACCATAATAAATTTTAATACCTTGTTGATAAGAACGCCATCTTCATTTCTTAAGATCAACTACTTTGTTTCCAAACTTTTTAGTGCGCCATCTGTGACATTTTATCATTATCATCAATATATTTGTTTGTGTGTGTCAAATGCATGGTAGTGTAGGTAATGTTTTATTTATTGATTTTTAGCGTTCTGCACTTCTCCTACACATAGACTATACGTGTGCCAAATTTTAATTATGTAATGTTTTATTTATTGATTTAATGTATTTTCTAAACATTATTATTAAAAATATTAGTGTTTCATACTTCTCCTACACATAAACTATAAGTGTGCCAAATTTTATGCTCCTGCATCCGCGCAATTTTCGTAAAAAGGGGTCCAAAGTTTTGGCATCACGTATTAAAATATAGATTTTAGGAATAGCTATGACTAGGCACCCATCATCTCCGTCTTGAATATGGAACCGAAAAGTGTATAAAATTTGAATAGATAGATGTCATTACAAGACTTATGGAAAGGTGAATCTATATTAAAATAAAATTGCTATTATACTATGGCGGCTCACTTGCACAGATAAACCTCTATAGGTTTCCGTATTATGTTTTATCAAACAACAAATGTACTGTTATTGGAAATTGAATAAACAAATCAGAAAAGAAATAAAAGCTTGTAAAAAAGTTTGGCTGTTTTGACCCATAGGAGCAGATAAATTTCGAGATGTTTTTTTATGTTATAATATTGCTAACAAGCTCTCTTGTACTACTCTTGAATCTCGATTTTATACGAATTTGAAATTGGAATCGGATACACAATACTAGCGGATTATTAACATTTAGTTCAGAAACATCAACGATTCTTATTGTAAGAGACATGCGTCAACTAAAGACAACATAGATGATACTGATGCGTCGATAATAAAAAAAATGTTGCCCGGGATCGGATATGTGTCCGGTTGGTGATATGATTGCCACCTATCACATTGTGGGATTTAGCTTTTTCGGCTAGTCGCGGGTGCCCTGGTTGTGCCTATGCCTACCTCTCCGGAGATATGGGCGTGAAGATACTAGTAGAAGATCCGAACCTACATCGACTAACACCGAGCTGATAATTGAATAAAACATGTTTTATAGTCAAGTAAGTATATTAACGATCATATTAAAAGTGGGTTGCCAAAACAAATCCTGGGGGCTGATTATGTATCTCAGTTGCCAACTAAAATGGTAGAGTGAACATCAAATCGCTGTCAAATGACGTGTTTTATATATGCTATTTCCAGTGACCAACAGAAATACAGTAGAGATATCAAACACAAATGACGTCATTTGATGTACACTTTTACATTTTGAGTTGGCAACTGAGTTACATAATCAGCACCCTGGACCGAATATTTTTAATGATTTAAAAATAATGTTTTTCATGTTTTCAATTTTTTTCCAGGCAACCCCTTTATATTAACATAAATTGTAATAAAAGTTGTAATAAAACTGCAAATATGTTGATACATGTTTTTTCTAATGTCCGATCCCATGACAGTAACTAGCACCGACCATTATCTGTTTACACCTGGCAATCCAGATAAATAGCAAGCAACCAAACCTATGCAACTTTGTCTTAAACCTACTTCAAGTCGGGATAAAATCTTAATATTCCACCAATTAATAAATAAAAAACATTTTAAAAACTTGTCCAGGATTTTTTAGACGAACCATTTTTAATACATTTCATGATACACTAAATTTGCTACAAAACCGGTTTCATCCTATTATCAGCTCGGTGTAGGTCGACCTAACTTCGGATCTTAGACTACGATGTCTTTAGTTTTTAGTCGGAAAAGTTTTAAAACATTCAGTTCATCAATCACCAGTCAGCAGTCAACCAAGAAATAAAATTTCCAAGAAACAAAGTAAATTTAATAATTTATACCAAGTTTTAGAGTAGCAGTCATCAAATTTAAAAGTTTCAGCAGCCCCCGACACAATCTATTCGTATTGTTGGTAAGAAAGGAGAACCATCTTGATTAAGTTAGCTTTCAATCATAAAAACCAAATCAAATTCGGTCCGTTCGTTCAGAAGTTATGATGCCACAGACACACATATAACTACGTGAAACTTAGAGTACCGCTCCTTTTCTGTCTACGGTAAAAAAACTAAACTTAAATAAGTAGATTTGATTTAAAACTAAGTGTTTAATGAGAAGTGAAAGTAGGTACAATTTTCTTGAGTGTTTAAAGTGTTCGTGTAATATCTACTCAAAAACACCTTATCTCTTTTACAAAAATATTTTACCGAGACCCAAAAAATGCATGGAATGTCTTTTTATGTTTATTTCAAAAACTCGTAGATTGTTTTTTATGTTTATTCCAGCGAAATAAAGGTTTAAAAGCCTGTATTAGGTGCAAGGTTGAACTTCAAAAAACGGTTTAGAGACACTATCATATATAATCATTACACATAGACACAAATACAATGCATAGATACATAATATATATATATAGATACAAGTAACTTTTTTGAAAATGTGTTTCTGTTTTTAAACCTTTACTGGATAAATTTAAATCTTAATTTATAAATATCTAATATACTTTTAATTAAATTTTAGATACGAAAACTTCACATAACAAACATTATAAAATATTAGATTAAATTTTATCGCCTCTTTTTATCGCCTCTGTGGTCTAGCGGTTCAGTTGTTGGACTTGACTGGATGAGGTCCCGGGTTCGAATACCGGGTCGGGCAACAAAAATAAAATTGGGTTTTTCCAATTTTCTTATAAAAAAATGTTGCTCGGGATAGGATATGTATGTGCCCGTTTGGCGATAGGCTTGCCACCTATCACATTGTGGGACTTAGTATCTTCGGCTAGTCGTGGGTGCCCTTGTTGTGCCTCTGCCTACCTCTTCGGGGATATGGGCGTGAAGATACTTATTTTTTTAGATTAAATTTTGTTTACTTTGACTTACATAACAATCATTAATTTTTATTTATTTATCTTAAATAATGAATTCCTTACCTTGTTTAACATATTAACGGATTTATTTATTTAATCAAGTGAACTACTTTTTATCTATGTAAGTAACAAAATGGAAATGTCATTGAATGTTCACATGTTCAGTGCATGGTTGATTAAAGGTGTTGCCCTTTAATTATACAATAAATAAATAAACATTCCGTTGGTCAAATTACACAAAACAAATTTTAAAGAAAGAAAAAAATTTCGCTTCAGCCAGGATTTGAACCTGTAACCTTTCGTCTCAAGCCGACGAATGCTCTAACCATTTGAGCTATAAAATAAGCAAAATATACAAAATAAGCAAATTATATGCTTGTTTTAATGGGTGTTAAACAACGATACTACTACACAGAAATACCTAAACAGATACTGGAATAAATTTAATAAACACGCATACCCGTAAAAACATCCAGACATTAACTTTATTAATAAACATAGTCCATGTAGGAGTAAAATTTAGTTGATATTATAGTCTGTATCAAATATAATGACTATAATACGAGGTTAAACCTTGGCGTGTTTTACACCGTGTTTATTAATAGGACTCCTAATGTTCATCACACAAATGTCTGCTCCCGTCGGGAATCGAACCTGAGCCTCGCGGTTTTAGTTTGTAACCAAGAGAACAACAAAAAATCCAACAAACCTGAGCGCTGATTTGGCCCTTGGTGGACTCTCAAAGATGCTATCATCACAATCACTAGTGGACCTCTTCCGTCCACGGTCAGCGAGCAGTTCTATGGTCGTCCAAAAAGATCCTTCTGATGCGTTCGATGAGGTCCGCTGCATGTTTTTATTGTTTCCCCATTCGCGGCCCAAAGTGCAATGACTGCTGCCGCCATTACGGTCGCCAAGTGCCAACCACCCCACCCCCTACCCCATGTGTTCTACACGCGAACATTAATCTCTCACCCCGACACCTATCGCGGGTAATTTACCCATTCAAACCACGGTTATTGATAGGTCGTGAGTGGATTTTGATGAAATATTTACTTATATCGCCTCTGTGGTCTAGTAGCAAGGTGTTGACTATGTGACGTTCAGGGTTGGATTCCCAAGTCGGGCGACACAAACAGAGTATCTTCAGGGCCATATCCCCGAAGAGGTAGGCAGAGGCACAACCAGGGCACCCACGACTAGCCGAAGACACTAAGTCGCACAATGTGATAGGTGGCAAGCCTATCCCCAACCAGGCACATAACAAATCCCGAGCAACAAGTTTTTTTCTAAAATCGGATAAACCAAATTTTATTTTTGCTGCCCGACCCGGGAATTGAACCTGGAACATCACGCAGTCAAGTCCAACACAGGGCCGCTTACCACAGAGACGATATACATAAAAATGAAGACCCATTTCGTGTGGTCATCGCATCCCCGCTGAACGGATGAACCAATTTCGCTAATTCTTTATTTTTTGTATTGGTTATTGTTAGGAGAAGGATCATATGTAAAGAAAAACCGGAAAAATTTCTGGGAATTTTCCATAAAATCTTAGTTTTTAAGCGATACGAAGTTCGCCGGATCGGATAGTATTTAAATAAAAACAAAGTCGCCGGGATTGACTGCCAGGTTGGCGATAGGTTTACCACCTATCACAATGTGGGTCTTAGTGTCTTCGGCTAGTCGTGGGTGCGCTGGCGCTGGTTGTGTATCTCTGCCTATCTGTCGGGAGGATAAGTCCCTGAAGGTGCCTTTTTACTCAGCTTTTATTGGTGTTTGATTACCTTTACTTACACTTTTTTAATATTGTCTGTCTCGATGGTTAAGGGGTTAACGACCTGATAATATGACCGTGCAATATGACGAACATTTTTGTCTTTCAAAAATAATTTATCTACCTATTTCTTGATATTATGATATCTTGGTCCAATGCACATATTGAGATCGTCCTACTAAAAAAAAATCCAGAACTGTCGTCGTCATCGTGTATTTGTGTGTGTGTGTGTGTGTGTGTGTGTGTGTGTGTGTGTGTGTGTGTGTGTGTGTGTGTGTGCGCGTGTGTGTTCATGTACGTGTGCGTCTGATTCTTGTGCTTGTGTCCGTGTGCGTGAGTGTGCGGTCGTATCAAGGGTGTTATGTTCATCTTCCTTCACTAATTTTACAGATTGCATTTCTCTTCGGACCGGAACACGACATTGGTGAGCATTGTCAGTATGGATGTATGAACAGAGGAGGCGGCCCGCGATTATACCAATCCGAGTTATGTTGTCCAAAAACCTTCCATTTCATGGGAAAAAAATTGGGTTACTTCTCTTTAAGAACCCTAATTTGATATGTAATTTTAATACAGGAATATGACTGTCGACTAGATAATTTATCGGAGTCCAAATTCTCTGACTACGGGGTGACCCAGATGGCGCCAACGTCCCCAACCCCGACCGGGTCATCCGGGTGCCACGGCCTTTTGATTCAGTGCCATTAAAACATTAATTTATTATCTAACTTACACTTTTCTTTTATGTTACACTAGCAGTCCGCCCCGGCTTCGCACGGGTATAAAATATACCTATGAACCTACCCTCGTTAAACACTTGACCTATTAAAAAACCGCATCAAAATCCGTAAATCTGCAAAAGATTTAACCACACAAAAGGACATAGGGACAGAAAACGCGACATTGTTTTATACTAGGTGTGTAGTGAAGATAGCGAACAAGCACATGGCCTCTCTAATGGTAAGAGGCAATCGTCGTCTTTGGACACCATAGACATAGGTGCATCGTTGTTCTGCAGCCGGGGTGATAATGAATAGGTGCAAGTGTAAGATCTCTATCTGGTCAAGTTTTAAATGACATCCTGTACCTGTGTTTATTTGAACTAGTGGTCGCCCATAGGTCGAAGTTTGACCATAATAAATTTTAAAATCTTGTTGATAAGAACGCCATCTTTATTTCTTAAGACCAACTACTTTGTTTCCAAACTGTTCATTGATCCATCTGTGATCTTTAATCTTTATCATCAATAGACTCATACTAGACCAATTTAAAATAAATATGGAATAGATTTGATAAAAAATATTATATATTATTCAAATCTATCCAACCGTAATAAATAAAAATCTTGTATAGAAAATGTGCATTTGAAAATATTTGTGATTTAAAAAATAAACTGTTTCAACGATATTCGCATAGTGTTTTGTGTCATTTAAATTGTTTAAAAAATAATTAAAATATTAAGATAATTAAGTTGGATTTTGTCATATTGTTTTATGTTTTTAACACTATTTTAAATATTTTGACAGTTTTATCAAGCTGGAGATGAATTCAACAAATCAGAAATCATTGTAATTATATATATTATAATTATATAG
>NJDC01005422.1:101359-119597 GCA_002245475.1 Calephelis virginiensis
ATCTTCATTTCTTAAGACCAACTACTTTGTTTCCAAACTTTTCATTGGTCCATCTGTGATCTTTAATCGTTATCATGAATATGTATGTTTGTATGTGTCAAATGCATGGTAGTGTATGTAGGTAAAGTTTTATTTATTGATGTTTAGTGTTCTGCACTTCTCCTACACATAGACTATACGTGTGCCAAATTTTATGCTCCTGCATCCGCGCCATTTTCGTAAAAAGGGATCCAAAATTTTGCAATGAAAATAATAAAAACTACCAAAAACAATCAATTAACATCAATTAGCGCCTGTAAGTTTTCTTTAATCTAACATATCGCCGCTCTTACTAAACCAATTTAAAATAAATATGGAATAGAATTGATAAAAAATATTATTCAAATCTATCCAACCGTAATAAATAAAAATCTTGTATAAAAAATGTGCATTTGAAAATATTTGTGATTAAAAAAATAAACTGTTTCAACGAGATTCGCATAGTGTTTTGTGCCATTTAAATTGTTTACAAAATAATTGAAATATTAAGATAATTAAATTGAATTTTTTCGTATTGTTTTATGTTTTTAACATTATTTTAAATATTTTGACAGTTTTATCAAGCTGGAGATGAATTCAACAAATCAGAAATCATTGTAATTATATATATATATATAATAATATATATAATAATTAAGCGCTCTAAAATTGCTAAACACCGACTTCAATTTCAATAATTATACTTAAATCTAACTACACTCAAATTGAGTATGTTCCTCGATTTCCCTGATATTCCACCAACATATTCAGATTTCAGATGGGAGTACCTTGAATGTAGGAACGCTCATTCAAATAAACAATATTCTTTTAAATCTGTACAGGAATTACGGGGTAATCGGTTAACATAGGTACATAAAAAGCACAGGAGTCGAACATATAAGCTCCTTTTTTTGAGTTGTTTAAAAATGAATGCAGCTTTTCTTGAGTTATGCTCGACTTGAAGCAAGGCAAAGACATACCATTGAGATTGGTGCAGCCAGTAAGTGGGTAGACTAATTAAACCGAGCGACTTGGTAAATTTGTATCTAGATTCCTTTGTAACAAACCGAGCGTATATTACTATTTTTTACTATGTTTCTAATCATACAGTTTCATAAGAAAAGGTAAAATAGTAAGATAAATCATTATGGAGTACTTTGCCAAATTGCTTTTTTGTTTATGGGAACAGAATGTCTTGAACATGTATTATTTAAGGGGTGTGCAATATGGTGTACTAGAAAACTCGGCGCCTGTAAATATTCAAGTGTAATTCTTTTATTGATTAAAAGCTCGTACTTTTTCGAAGTTGGTTTTTTTATAATATTGGAAGGCAAATAAGCAGACAGATTTCTTGGTGGTAAAAAATTCAGGCCACCTAGTAATACCAAAAGTTGTAACAGTACTTTGCCGTCTTGAGGCCAGGATGTTAGGCCTCGACCGAAAGTAAGTTCATCCGCTACCTTACCCTTTCAACTGGAATATGTCAACGGCAAGCACCTACGGGGTAGGAATAGGTGAAGCGGTGGTACCAATCCGGGCGAAGCGCTGCAAAATTCTACCATTTGTCACGTTGTCACGTTATTAGTGACGGTATGATTATGCTTGCTTTTTACGAGCTGCCTGGCAGGATGGCAGATGGTCTATTCTGCACCAACACGGAGGAATTTGTTAAGCAAATGGAACGTGGTATCCTTAGTTACAGTTCGCGCATAACTTAAATGTGCCTCGCTCGCGCGAAGTTCACTCTGTAATCTGGTGGAGGTACGCGTAAAACTCGGTGTCTAGACGTAGCATAGAATGTCCTATCTGTACAATGTCTTATGGCTGTACAAGTTCTGAGGTCAGAGACATTAATTCCCCCCGTTTCCAATCAATCAATTTCTCACAGTGTTGGTCCGGGCTCCTTTGCAGAATAGATCATCTGCCTTCCTGCCAGGCAGCTCGTAAAAGGCAAGCATAGGCTGACTGTCACTAGCACCGTGACATCCTACTAGGTGGTAGAGTTTACCAGCTACTCGCCCGGATTGGTACCACAACCTTACCTATTCCTGCCGCCATAACGTCCAATGCTTGCCGTTGACGTGTTCCGGTTCGGAGGGTAAGGTATCCGGTAAAATTACCTTTGTTCGAGGCCTAACATCCCGGCCTCAGTTTGGCAGCGCACCATTACCACCTGTGGTGTATTTAGGCGGCGTGAATTTCTTAGCACCAGGAAATCCGTCTGCTTGTTTGCCTTCCACTATCATAAAAAAAATATCTTTCAATCAATCGTAAATTTGACATTTTACCTATATATGACATTTTACCTGATACAAAATCGTGAATTTATGATAGATTAAATATTGCTAGTGTTTGGCTACTTCGAGTTTAATTTTGCGACGTACCTTCACCACGAAATATCATTAAAAAAATTAGAAAAAAGACAAAAGATAAGACACATAAAACAGGCACAATTTTGACTAAACATTTTTTTTCAAAACATATCTTACAGTTTACTTTCAATATTAATTAAAGTATTTATCTAATTAAAACAAAAAAATACATTGAAACTGATTTGAGAAACACAGTAAAAACAATATTTTTTTATCCCTAAAGTCAGACGACAGTAGATTTTGCCAATTCATTAAATCCTGGTCCCTGTGATCGATTCTACAGGTCGTTAGTATAACTAAAGGTTCCACTGGAATTCCTATCACCGAAACGAGGCTGTTACCTGGAAACGAGGTCTGTTGACTGAACCAGCGATAAAACGAAATAAATAGCTATGTACAGATAGTACAAATTTAGATGCTATGATAACATATCGTATTCGAACCAGTGCAATATTGTGGCACCCCAAACCCAACACCCTATTTGCTTCCAGGGGTGAGTCCGTTGTGATTGTAACTGGATATGTGGCAAATAGCTTCGATTTTTGTAACACATTTTCACCCTATTTTTGTATTTGGTCAAACATTCAGTTTTATATTTGGTAATAGACATTTAAATGTGATATTAATCACATACTCCAAAAGTCGTTGAAGTGCGAGTTCATGTATGAATACTTTCATAATCATTTTTATGATATTGAAAGGCAAAAAGCAGACGGATTTCCTGGTGGTAAAAAATTTACGCCGCCTAGAGACACCTAAGCTGGTAATGGTGCGTTGCCAACCTGAGGCCAAGATGTTAGGCTTCGGGCAAAAGTAAGTTTACCGGCTACCTTACCCTCCGAACCGGAACACGTCATGATGTTTTTGCGGAAGGATTAGGCAAGGCGGTGGTACCTACTAATCCGGATAAGTCGCTGCTCAGTCTACCACCTAGTCAGCTGTCACGGTTGTGGTGAAGGTAAGCCTATGCTCGCCTTTTACGAGCTGCCTGTGCAGGAAGGCAGATGGTATATTCTGCAAAGAAGCCCGGACCAACAAGAAGATAGTAACATCGTAGGTAAAACCATTATATACGTGAACAACAGATACATTAATGTCGCTCTAGTGGCCTCTATTGACAGTGAAACGTGACGTCACAATTCTATCACATATTATGTTTGCGGACATGCCCATCGTGCTCACAGGGGTGGATTCGCTATTGGCCACATATTTGGTTTAAAAAAGGTGCTGGAGAACTGAGCTATAAATTTCCTGGGCACACTTATTAAAGAAAATGGAATATTTTCAACTCTTCGACGATGCTTAAGCAAATTTGGTTACAAGATTTCAGTCTCTCGTTAATATCTTTTTAGTGTGAATTTTAAACCTTACCTCTGTTGTTATTCCTTGAACTTTTTGGGTAGGTATAGCTAATGCTCATGTAGTATTTGATCAGTGTTACTAGCATATGTATAGTCAAATATAAAATCTTACGCGTATTGTATGATTTTGGCCGTCCACCATCTTGGAAGGTTAGCTGGCAATTGGAATCTCTTCATTTTACGTCGAGCGGTTTCTCCTTCTCCCATTTCATCTTCTCCTTCTACCTAAAATTATATTTGTCATTATGATTATGGCAAAATCAATTTGTCACAAAGATTTATACATTCAATTTAACAAGAAAATCTTAATTTTTTGTAGTTCCGAACGGTTATAACTTCTACATTTTAATTTAATTTTACATTTAAAGTACTTACCTAAAAAATACTTAAAATGTATCAACACAACCTAGAGTAATAAAAATAGTTAACCCTGTCGTTCGTACTATCATAATATATTGTTTATCTGTTTTTCTGTTAGATACATTCTTATAAACTTTTCAAATGTAACCTTTGCATTGCAATGTAGATATTATTTTGATAGTTTTATTTATGTACTAAAATTTACATACCCGTAGTTTAACCCTCTTCTCTTTATCTTCCCCAGTGTTTGTAACTTGAGCTGCATCTCCCATTTTCAATAAAATGTGTAACTATTTGTTAAATTTAAATCCACTACGAATTTTGTGTAAATTTTGTCACGTTTTACAATTTCATTTTTTTTACAAAAATTTGGGATCAGAAAAACACAATAAATTTATTTACTAAAATTTTGAAATGAAGTTACATATTTGTCAAATTAATGTCATTATCAATATGGTTTTATTTTTTAAAGCAAAACTATTTCATAATTTGAGATTGTCAGAATCTTGCTAAAGAGTATTTGTATTCCTTGGCCAGAAAAAGACAGCACATCCATGATTGTGATTTTTTTAGTGTTATGTAATTTATGTAACCTATTTATATATAAATGAATCCCTATCTCGCGTTGTCATCGCATCATGCCTGAAGGGATGGATCAATCTTGTTAATTCCATGTTAATTCATATATTGGTCATTGTCAGATGCTTTTATAAAAAGAAAAACCGGTAAAATAGCAAGAAAAAAATGCTTAAATCCACACTAACTGTTAGTAGATGTAAATGTCCAGCGATGTGAAGTTCGCCAAGTCGGCTAGTCTTATATATAAAATGGAATCCCCATTTTCTTTGGATATCGCATTACGCTTGAACGGAGTTTTTGTGGTGTTGGATACTTATGGTTTATATAAAAAAAAAAACAATCGACATATTTAAGACATGAAGTCTGTTAGATCCTTTGAGTATTTGAATACTCAAAAGTTGGATCCATAGAAATAGGTATATATTTAGAGATCAATGGTTGGATCCTTTGAGCATTAAAGTTGGTACTGGTATAGTCACAAGTTGGAATGAATTAATGAAATAATGAATGAATGAATACACTTTGTTATGCACCAAAATTTACAAAATAGTACACACTCTTTCACTTATAATATTTAACTCAGGTGCACAAAGGCGGTCTTATCGCTTCAGAGCGATCTCTGTCAGACAACCTTAGGGCGAAAAAGACAATTTATGTAATTTAAAAAACTAACGTAAGGCTTCATAAAACAAAACTAATGCTAATCTAATAAATATATTAATTTATTTCATATAATACATACATGTTTAATACAGTACTTACATTAAATATACGTACAAATAATATGCACTAAATTACGAAAATACATATTATACATATACTATACGTATATTACCAATAAAGTAATAATAAATAAATATGTATGTATTTATATGTATATACATCGTGTAAATGACAGCGTAACGAAAAATGAAACCATGGATTCTGTACATGATAGATATGCATATATTGTTGGAATTTTGTGTAGGAAATTTCATGAATTTGTCAAAAAAAAATATTTTTTTTTATTGAAAACGCTATTGTTTCATTAATATTATGTAACGCAACTCGATATTAGATTACGATTTCAAAAACTTCCAGGTTTTTGCTGTGTCGCCGTTTTCGTTAGATCATACAGTATGTATTTTTATGGCAAATGACACAAGATGATTCTCCTTATGTGAAGAAAGAACCGCAGCCTATAAACACCATTGATGTTATAGGTGTGTCACTGTACTGTGGCCGGGGCGTTTTCATTTGTCTGGGTAAGTATCCATCACTATATATATTTCTGTCGCCATAACGATAGTGTCCGGTCCGGTAGCCGGTAGACATGCACTTTTGGTCTAAAACTTCGGCAACAGAACAGCGACGTACCTGAAAAAAAACGAGTTCTTAGGAGCGGTTTTTACCCGCGTCCGCAGCGGCAGCCGTCGCTGTTAAAATGATCGTTTGCAAACTTATATGATTCTACGGGCGGGCGACCGCTACCGTGGGAACCACAAACAACCGCGGGCTCTGCGTAAAACGGCAGTTAAACGCGTCGTGAAATATGCTCTTACTTTTTGAGTATAGGTAGACATTCTACAGAACCTGCGCGCCTGCAACCCCCGCTGCACAAAGCCGCTCCGTGAGTGCTTAGGCCTAAATATAGCTGTTGAAAATTTTAGTTAGTCTCGCTAAAACTCGAGAACGTATGAACCGATTTGGCTAGTTTTAGATTTGATTTATTTGTGCAAGTCCAGGGAAGGTTTAAACGATAAGAAAAACTACATTTTAATTTTTCACATACAAACTGAACGGGTAGAACGAAGTTTGCCGAGACAGCTAGTAATTAATATTTTCATTATTGTAGAGCCGCTTTTACGTTTTCATATAGCAAACAAGCTTCCTCAAGCCGATCCCACAAGATCCTCCTCCTTGTCAACTTAAAAAATACGAATAGATACTCAATAAAAAATACGCAATCGAAATATTGTTTATTCAGCTTCATCACTTTTTTTTGTTATGTTGTTCAGATGAATTGCGCGTGTGGAAGTGTCAGAGTGTTGCTGACAGTACAGTTCCCATCGGTTTCTTATCTCGGGTTCTGCTGGCCCCCAGTCCTGATTGGGCCGACAGTTCTCAAGTATCCTCTGTAAATACAGTAAAAATATGTTAACGAGTGAAAAATGTTTTTGTACGTACTTAAATTTGTTGAACGCGTTTATTTAAAGAAATTACTTTTCCGTTGCATAATATCAAATAATTGATTTGGCAATCGGGCGGAGTAAGTGAGGTTTAAAAAGCGGTATATATAAAAGAAAGTCGTATTAGACACACTATTTATATCTCAAGAACGACTTAACCGATTTGGCCGAAAATTGACGGGGAGAAAGCTTAGAACCAAGCTTTCTCCCCGTCAATTTTCGGCAAAGGAGATAGGTCATATTTTATTCCGTTCAATAACGAGGAAACTAACTAACTAAACTAAAACTACATTTTTGCCATACAAACTGAACGGGTGGAATGAAGTTTGCTGGAGCAGCAAGTTTAATATATAAGTTCTCTTACTTGTCTGTGAATTAAAACAGTTTTGTATCAAAGAGTATATAAATACTATGTAATAAGAGGCGGGACTTCCATAGATACATAGCAAACCCGAATTTTGTGTGAAGCTTACTTGAAAAAGTATAACCCGTATAATTTGAAAGTAAGTCTAAAGATATTCAGATATAAGGCAACTACTGTCATATGATTTAGGCGAATAAAAACATAGCAAACTTATTTTTTTATGAAAGTTGCGCCAAACTGTTTTGTATATTGGGTCATCTGTCTTCTTTCTTTCTTTAGGTTTTGGCCTTCACGTTAGTATTTAGCCATTAGTCAAGTAGAAATTTGCATAAAATTTTATATCAATTTCAATTAACTTTAATTAGTCATCAGTCATAAGTCGTCAGGAAGTTAAGTCAGGCTCTTGGGTAAAGCGGTGGCCTGTTTACTTAAGCTCATGTAATGAGATTTGGCGGCAACGAGGAAATACACGATACGCTAATTTCTTCATGATTATTTCATTTGTGCACTTTCACTGAACAAAATTGTACAAAATGACACCAAAATTGACTAATTTCACTCAATATCAACACGAAATTCAATAATTATAAAAAAAACTTAGACCATCTTTTCTCTCGATGGCGCCAAAACTCCAAGGGTTTTAATATTATTGAATATTATATTTTTTTCAGGTTAATTGCCCCTTTCTGGGGCCGGCTAAGACCTTTAGGCCATGCTGCCACGTCTTCCGTATTAATTATTCTTATACAGTCATTAGTCACCATTATCAGAAAAAGCGTTCCCAAAATCATTTTACAACACATTATATTCCAACAAAATGAAAACAAAAATATATTAGTAGAAGATCCAAACCTACATCGACCTATCGAGCTGATAATGGGAAGAAAATATTTGATAATAGATTTAGTACCTATTTTAAAAATGGGTTACCTAAAAAAGTCCTGGACTGAATAATTTTAATCACTTATTTAAACATTTTTTTCATTATTCCGATTTTTTTGCAGGCTACTAATGTGTTCGAAACAAAACAGACCTTAACTCGTTCGGTATATTGTGCCTATTATACAATCAAGTGAAAGTAACTGGCTCATCGACATGCCTATTTATCGCTGGTAACCTAGTTAGTTTGCTGAAATCCATACTTAAATAAAAAAAATAATTACATATTCCCCCATAGTACGCGCACACAGACACATACAGTAGTTTGTGATCGATTACTGTTGGATAATCAAACTACTATTAGTGTTTTGTAAGTCCAACCCATTAATTACGCACTGTCTTTCGTGTTTTGTCGCCTGAACCGAAGTTTGCAGGGTCGGTTAGTTTACTAAAAGATATGTTTCATCCCAATTTTTCTAAGACTCAGATCTTAGACATCATTTCAGTTAACGTGGAAGAAGCTAGGCAGATCTGTAAGGATCGAGGCACTTTATAGTCGATACTCTCTGCCTGTAATATGCTGGACTTGGCGTTAATGTATGTATGTATATTCGTTCGTATTCTGACTAGGTGGTAGAGTTTCACAGCGACTCATCCGAAGAGGTACCACCGCCTTACCTATTCCTGCTTCCATAACGTTATGACGTGTTCCGGTTTGGAGGGTAAGATAGCCGGTAAACTTACTTTTGCTCGAGGTCTAACATCCCGGCCTCATGTTGGCAACGCACAATTACCACCTTTGGTGTCTCTAGGCAGCGTGAATTTGTTACCATCAGGAAATCGACGTTGCTTATTTGCCTTCCAATATCATACAAAAAAAGGAGTCGTCCTCTCCTACCTTAATTTCTAAAAAAAATTACAAATATGTAAGCATCAGTAAGTAATCCTTTTTGCATCAAGTTTGACATTTCACTAACTCATACAAAAGTAGAAACCTGCTTAAGTGATCCTTTCGCTTGCAATAAGGTCTTCGCAGCGTGAATTGGAACACACACCACGGACACAAGAGCAACGCACCAGCCACCCAAACTAGATACTTCACGAACTGAGTAAAATAATATCACCTGTAATCACATAACACATTATGACTGTTCATTCATTCATATTCTTCAATTTCTTATAGTAGGGGAGCCCGCGATGCGAAATGTGTAGTAACTCCAGCGTTATTGGGACCCATTGCACTTCTACACAACTCCTACTCCCGTACGTCTTGTCCAAATCAGAAAATTCAAACATGGACTTATTGGCATGCAATAAGCTCGCCGTACTTTAATCTGACATGCGCGAGTATATTTTCAAGCCAAAAAAAATTAGACAGACAACCCTACATGTGCGTCTCTATATAGAGATTTGATACATAATGGAGGTATTCAACAATGGTACAAGGTATCTCCCATACCTTATTCTGACGCGCCTGAGTTAGTCCAAAAATCCCCTCTTGGGCTCCCCTACTATCAAGTTTTACGCCACGTTTGTCGAGAGGTTAGCTGATGATTGTAATAATTTATTTATAATAAACAATAACTTTGGAGGATTATTTTCATTCCCGGAGGGGTGTAAAAGATGAACATTATATTTTTTTTTGTTTATGGGTTCAAATCTTTATTTTTTTGTCTTATGAATAAGAAGGCAGTGTGAAAGCGGTTCGCCTGATCAGCGGAGCTATTCAGTATTTTAGTATCTTAGTTCATAGTTAGTACCTTTTCAGTGATGGTCACTTGGTAAATTTACGTCAAATAGCTGTCAAATGACGTGTTTTGTATTTGCTAGTAAGTAATTTGAGCCGTTGAGAATAGTTACGTCGTCATCCTTTTAGGAATCTCTGTTTTTAGAAGTCCCAAGGTAAAATTTTTTTGTTATGTAAGTAGGTATTTATTTGTCCCAGGTTGGTCCATTAAGTAAAGTAGACCATCTGCCTCTCTTCTCAAAAGAAGCGAGCACAGATTGAATAGGTCATTACAAACAAGACCAATGTTCTCGTCCGGATAGTAGGACAGCCAAAATTGGCCTTACATCCCGGCTTCTGTATAGCGACGCACGTATGACAGCCATGATGTCTATAGGCCACAATTGTAGCTAGCTCTTATCACCGAAAAGTCCTTATGCTTGATCGCTAATCGATCATATAAAACAATATACACTAAGCATATTATTTTTATGAGCATCCATATATCGAAATGAAAGCGCTGCGGAAACTCTCGTGGTGTAACGCTCGCTGACCGCATTCGTAACAGTGAGATCCGAGAAAGAGTGGGATCAAAAGAAAGTGTTGGTGTTAAAATGCGAAAGGGCATGCTCCGCTGGTTCGGTCATGTGGAAAGAATGACAGATGAAAGATTGACAAAGCAGATATACAATGCGAATGTGGACGGTTGTAGGTATCCGGGGAGACCAAGGTTGACATTCCACGATCAGATCACTCGGATATTATCCGATGGTGGTATCAAGAGCCTCCGGAGCTGGCGTGTTTGTATTAAAAGGGTAATTAATGAACGTGAAAGAAGCCTTACAGGTTTGTCAGGATCGTGAGGTCCAGCACTCGATACTCTCTGCTACCTACGTAAGGGAATTGGCGCGAATATGTATGTATGTATGCATCCATATCATCCTATATAATTAATTAGCTCATTTTGAAGTTTGGATAAAAAAAAGTGAATGAATGAAAAATTTTGAATTTATTACCAAAACCCATTTGCTTGTTTGCATGAAATACAAATTAAATTGCTTATTATTCGATCAGAAAAAAACTTATGTTAAGTTCTCACTTGTCAAACCCGACCTTTTAAACTGGATGTTTAACGAGCTTGCAAATTTCGAGGTCGCGGTCCGTGAGAGTCTCAATGCTAGTCGAGTCGAGATCGAGTATTTGCGTAAGTTATGACTATCTCTTAATAATATATTTAAATCTTTCTTATATATAAAATTCTCGTGTCACAATGTTAGTCTGCATACTCCTCCGAAACGGCTTGACCGATTCCTCTGAAATTTGGTAAGCATATTGGGTAGGTCTGAGAATCGGCTAACATCTATTTTTCACACCCCTAAATAATAAGGGTGATTCACCCCTATTTATTTTACTTAAATCACATTAAAAATATAGCAGAACAACGTCTGCCGGGTCAGCTAGTAATTTATAAAAATAATCAAATACAACGAGAAGATGTTGACGTGTTGATTCTATGCCAATCCTTTTTTAGGTAAACCATTTTTCCACTTAGATGTTTTAAGTAGAGAAACTTACTGTAAACATAGACATTTAGTATTTTTGCTTTAATTAACTGACTCAAGCATAAATTATTAAACTTTACGTATAGTTAAGTGGAGGTAATTGACATGTTACAATTCAATGGGGAAAGAATCAATAGCTAGCAACTTCATTGTATAACGTAACGTATTAAAGCTATTTGTATTTACCCACTATGAAATGAGTTTATCTTTGTAAATGAAAAATATTATTTAGTAGTATAATTTCAAGCCCTGGCGATGCTGTCATAAGCGAAACCGGTAGGCTATTTTTAAAATAATAAATTATAAGTGATACGTAAAACAGTAGAAGTGTCTCTTCATTTAAAAATGTGAATATTCTGTGTTACTAATAAACGTGGCCTAACGTAGGAATAAATTTTTTTTTTTACATAAATACCAGGTTAAATCTTGGAGTATTTTACTCCTTGTTTATTAATAAAACGGATTAAGCTTATCATAATATTAAAACGTGAAGGAAAAACTTTGGACCCCTTTTTAGATAAATTGCGAGGACGGAGTAGTATGAAATTTGGCGCACTTATAGTTTTTGTGTAGTAAAAGTGCAGAACGCTAGTAATTTTCAATATTAATGCTTATAAAGTGCACTAAATACAAAAAAACATTTTACTACTATGCATTTGACACAAAAACAAATATATTGATTTTAATTATAAAAAATCACAAATAGCACACAAACTATGTTCATAAAATTTGGAAACAAAGTTGTTGGTCTAGATAAATGAAGATGGCGTTCTTATCAAAGAGATATTTAAATTTATTATCGTCGAATTTCGACCAATGGGCGACCGCTAGTAAGAACAAATATACTACAAAAGTACATTAACAATTTTATCACTATAATCTGTATTACCTTTTATTCACATATTTTATAGACTTGACAAATTTATATTATAAAAATTAATTTATAATTAATTAAAATCACTGAGCTTTCTTTATTAAATAATGGTGATTTTTAGTTAATTATTTATTTTCAAATGCTAGATATTGTTTTCTAATGTTTTAGTACTTAACAGGAATCTTCAAGAAAAGAGAGTAGTCGTACCTCAAAGGTTGGCAACGCATCTGTTATGCTCCTGGAGATGCGGATGTCCATGGCAGCGGTGATCACTTTCTATCCCACTTGCTCATTCGCCTCCTTTTACCAAGTACCAACATTTTTGAAGACGCGTGTAGTTTTGCAAAATTTATTTTAATAATTTAGACATAAACCAAGAAGTTTGTGTTTTGTCTAACTTATAAAAAATAATTAATTTTATCCTCTTAATATTATAAATGCGAAAGTTTGTAAGTATGGATGTATGGATGTTTGTTACTCTTTCACGCTCGAATGGCTGAACGGATTTGTCTGAAATTTGGAAGACAGATAGATTGTGACCTGGATTAACATATAGGCTATTTTTAATCCCGATCGCACACCGGGTTTCTGTGAAAACGCGGGCGAAGCCGCAGGTAGCAGCTAGTTACTTATAAATTAAACAAAAATCAAAAGGTTTTTGTCCAAGTTATAAAAATATGTAAACATCTTTGCCTTAATAACACAAAACAATTTATCCCCGAAGTAAGCTAATTACATGGATGCGTTATGGTCGTTAAAGATGGCAAGTGCTATCAATTGAAAACCAGACTCCCAGAAATAGTATAGTGTATTATCTAAGGAAATAGTAGAATGTTCTTTACAAAAATCTGGTTTCGCAGGGAATCAAACTCGAGCATCACGGGAAATCGGTAGTGCTACGTGTGTATGCTAATCTTTCGATCAACGAGGCTTCCAAGAAGACACACCTTACCAAAAGTATAACAGGTATAATATATCTCCACAAAATTAGCCAAAACGGTTTCAAAGGCTCGCCAGTCATGAAATACACATCCATACTCAGCTTCTTCGGCCCATAGATGTATACTGCGGCTATAATCTCCAACAGACAGATAACAGGTACGCAGGCTATGGCGACGTGGGCATCAAGGAGACTTATCACGTGAAGACCGCCCTAGAACAATTGTAATATTGAATAAATAAAAAAAACAACATTTTTGCGGTCAAAATAATTACTAATACCTAGGTAATTGAAATGGCACTCAAATAACAATTTAAATATCAATTAATCGCAAACATAGTTGATATCTGCAAGTGGTGGTCCTGCACCATAAAAGCCGTCCTTTTTTTTATTTTATGACATTGGAAGGCAAGCAAGCAGAAGGATTCCCGGATTGTAAGGAAGCCATGCCGCCTAGAGATATCAAAGCTGGTAATGGTGCGATGCCAATCTGAGGTTGGGATGTTAGGCCTCGAGAAAAAGTAAGTTTACCGGCAACCTTAACCTCCGAACCAGAACACGTCGACGGCAAGCACAGACGTTATGGTCGCAGGAATAAGTAAGGCGGTGGTACTAAACCAGGCGAGTCGCTACGAAACTCTACTACCTAGTCAGATGTCACGGTGTGACTGACGGTAAACCTATGCTCACCTTTAATGAACTACCTGGCAGCAATGTTATTACCTGGTTTATTCTGCAAAGGGGACCGAACTAATACGGGGGAGCAAAAGAGCGCGGGGCAACAAAGGGGAATTTTGAATTCTTTGCTAAAAATACATCGGGCTGAATTTTTGTTTTTTTATGTGATAAGATACCGAAAAACAACGACTCTCTTAATGTAAGAGACAACTGTTGCCCCCGGCCTGAAGACATCATGTATATCCTTTATTTTAATTTGTTATTTACTATTGATAATACGTGTATGTATATCTTCACGCATATATCCCCGAAGAGGTAGGCAGAGGCGAAACCAAGGCACCCACGAATAGCTGAAGACACTAAGTCCCACAATGTGATAGGTGGCAAGCCTATCGCCAACCGGGCACATACCTAATCCCGAGCAATATTTTTATTGCAAAATTGGAAAAACCAAATTTCCTATTTGTTACCCGACCCGGGAATCGAACCCGGGACCTTATGCAGTCAAGACGCCTAGACCGCTAGACCGCAGAGGCGATACTGATACTACTATACTAAATACTTATATTACTAGCCTAAGTACTATTCTGATTTTGTAACAATTTTGAATCCGTTATCCCTCTATGAATTGTGTTTTATAAATAGAAAACCTAGTAATGTTCAAAAAAGGGGTTACAAAATGATAGTATCTTTACTACTAGTACTATTCGATATATAGTCGATATATAGTCGCCTCTGTGGTCTAGCGATTCAGTTGTCGGACTTGACTGAGTGAGGTCCCGGGATCGATTCCTGGGTCGGGCAACAAAAAGAAAAATCGGGTTTTTTCCAATTTGCTAATAAAAAAAAAACGTTGCTCGGGATTGGATATGTGTCCGGTTGACGATAGACTGACCACCTATCACATTGTGGGGCTTAGTGTCTTCGACTAGACGTAGGGCGTGAAGATACCTTTATTCCGATTTTCGAACAATTTTGAATCCATCCTTTAATAACAAACTCTCCAACTCATGTGCAACAAAAAAAAAGTATCTTCACGCCCTTATCCCCGAAGAGGTAGGCAGAGGCGAAACCAGGGTACCCACGACTAGCCGAAGATACTAAGTCCCACAATGTGATAGGTGGCAAGCCTATCGCCAACCAGGCACATACCTAATCCCTAATATTTTTATTGCAAAATTGGAAAAACCAAATTTTCTATTTGTTACCCGACCCGGGATTCGAACCCGGGACCTCATGCAGTCAAGTCCAACAACTGAACCGCTAGACCACAGAGGCGACAACCTTTAGTAACAAACTCTCCAACTCATGTGCAATAAAAGGGTTAAAAATGATCGTACTGGTAGTACTGCTCGATATATACTTTGATAATATTGAACTCATAACCGACATATTAGAAGAACTAAACCAACGAAATGTCGTTTTCCAGAAACATTGTAAGGTGTGTTTATTACTCACACAATGACTATTACAATAGCTTTTGAGTATGGGAAATGAGTTTGTGCTTCTATTTTTATCATAACAACGTCTAGACAGTTTTACCTAAATACCTTGTACCTAGAATAATAAAAATATTTGGTTCTCATTATGTATGTTATGGCCTTTTGAATGTACATCCAATATTCAGACTACAATAGTAAAATACAAACATGTTAAGCTTAATACTAAAGCTTATTTAATTGACAAAATCGTGCATGAAAAAAAAACAGCAAATAATTTATTGTTGTGTTATTACAAAACCACATCAGAATCCGTTGGTTAGATTTAAAGATTTAAGCACATTATTTATTAATATTTGTATCACAAGCAAATAAATTTTGTTTGTGGTTAGTTTAATTGTGGGATTTGTCCAGTGATACCCATTGAATGACTGTTATGATAAAAATGCCTCGTAGCTGATTATTGTCTCTTTTCAGCAGGAGAAATATTCGTTTTGTTAATTGAATATTGTAATTGTTATCTGAAATATTGTAACGGTTCTTTATTAACTTTTATTATTATTTTTATATATCCTGTATTTAATAATGTTGATTTAGACAGCCTGAATTATTTATAAGATATTATCTTTCTCGCATCATGATATGAGAAGTCGTCAAGTATGTATACAATTAACAATGTAGTAGTAAAGGTGAAACACAATTTATAACATATACATTTTGATTATCAACATTAACATTAAATTGCTTTATAAAAATATCATTCAATATCTATATTATATTAATACGTGAAGCCAATGGCGCACTAAGAAGTTTGGAAACAAAGTAGTTGGTCTTGAGAAATAAAGATGGCGTTCTTATCAACAAGATATTAAAAATTATTGTGGTCGAATTTTGACCTATGGGCGGCCACTAGTATTTAAAAAAACTTTAAACAATAAAGCTGGTAGAGCACCTTTTCATATTGTCAAAGGTTAAAAGACAGGAAATCAAATTGATTCAATTGAAATGTTAATGTAGGCAATTTTATAAAGCATATCAATTTCGTATTCATACGATATTGAACTATAGTATCAATCATCAAGTAAACTGCCACTTTACACGAATGCTATCAAATCCAATTGTCCTAGGTCACACGTGATCGACCTGTTAGGATTGAAATCGACATTTACGATTAAGTCTAGTCCAATGATGTGGTTGTATGTAATGATACGTTCCGTAGTTATAGGTCAAGTCTGTAAGTAACGATTGTGTGTTGCAGGTACTGACTATAGATTTTGCCAGTGTCAAATCTTCTTATTAGTGTAAAAACTGTGTTGATCCGGGTTCCTTCGCAGAATAGACCATCTGCCTTCTTGCCAGGAAGCTCGTAAAAGGAGAGCATAGGCTTACCGTCACTAACACTGTGACATCCTATTAGGTGGTAGAGTTTTGCAGCGACTCGTCCGGATTGTTACCACCTCCTTACCTATTCCTGCCTCCATAACGTCCAATGCTTGACGTTGACGTGTTCCGGTTCGGAGGGCAAGGTAGCCGGTAAACTTACTTTTGCTCGAGGCCTAACATCATGCCCTCAGGTTGGCAACACACCAGTACTACCTTTGGTGTCTCTAGGCGGCGTGAATTTCTTACCATCAGAAAATCCATTTGCTTGTTTGCAGATAAGGCAGTTTAATATTTTGAAAATATTTCATTCAGTATGAACGATAAATATAATGTAACAACATACTCGCATATTATGTCGCTTACCTCTGTATTACATATTATTGACAGGCAAAACAAAATCACGCAGATCAAAAATGTGATTAACTTTTTATGGATCCGAAGTTTTGGAAACTCGTCCAAAATCCCTGCAATCACTGCCTCAATTGTGACAAACTGAAAAAAAAAATAATCCATGAAGATTACACACGGTGAAAACATTCAACATTTATTGATTTGTACTGCGGATACATACATATTACTTATAACGTAATTATCTGAACATTTACGCATGTCTACTACGACCCTCTGACCTCTGACAACGAGGCTTTTCTATTACAAGTTTTTCTAAAAGTATAAAACCTGCGGTTGGTAGTTCTTAATGGCGGGAACTTGTCATCATTATCCTAGCGTTACTCCCGCTTGTTTTACGCGATTGGGCGCAGGAACCTCTGATTTTCTATTATTACCTACCAAATTTACAATTTGTTATGCCACACATTTAGTCAGCATTTTTTGGATCATTCGATTATATTAGTACCTGTCTTTTTAACTTTAATATAAATGGACATATGATGTTCTGCAGCAGAAGCACTGTGTGAAATACCTATGAATTGTATCATAAAATACGGTAAGTACATCCGTTCGTTAAATGCTGTTCTTGGTCTAGATTTAAAAAAAAATGTACTAGTGGTCGCCCATTGGTCGAAATTCAACCATAATAAATTTTAGTATCTTGTTGATAAGAGAGCCATCTTCATTTCTCAAGACCATCTACTTCGTTTTCAAACTTTTTAGTGCGCCATCTGTGATCTTTTATCGTTATCATCAATATATTTGTTTGTATGTGTCAAATGCAAAATGGTAGTGTGGGTAATGTTTTATTTATTGATTTAATGTACTTTATAAGAATTATTATTGCAAATTATTATATCCTATACATAAACTATAAATGTGCCGAATTTTATGATCCTGAGTGTGCTCAATTTTCGTAAAAAGGAGTTAAAAATTTTGGCATCACGTATTAATATATAGCTAGAAAGTGGCTCTAGCAGGTCCCACATCTAGCTCATACTTGGGAAGTATATTATTATTATTATTATTATTATGCCTATTGCATTGTACGTTTAGGAAAATATTATCATTACTTAGATGGTAATTTTGTTTTCCAAAGCGAGGTTTTAAGTCAAAAAGCTAGACTCGCTTTGCATAATTCTGTG
>NJDC01005424.1:5347-21488 GCA_002245475.1 Calephelis virginiensis
GGGTGAAACAACTCGAGCCAATTCGAGTTAATTTTTTGGTAATTCGAACTGAACTCAAGTTAACTAGGATGACGTACATGTTTTTCTTTGTTTTTATCAGTTTTGACAACTCGTTTGTTTCTTAACGAAGCAAATGCGATAAGAAATGTTCTAGATTAAATATAAGTAAAACAAGAACTCTTACCTCGTTACTCCGCCTCCGCTCTGTGTTGGTGGAGTAGCGAGGTAAGATTTGTTGTTTTATTAACCATGTTGGTCCAGGCTTCTTTGCAGAACAGACCATCTGCATTCCTGCCAGTCAGCTCATAATAGGTGAGCATAGGCATATCACAAACACAGTGACATATGACTATGTGGTAGACTTTCGTACCGGCTCGCCCGGATTGGTACCACTGCCTTATCTATTCCTGCCGCCATTACGTCAGTTCTTGCCGTTGACGTGTTCTGGTTAGGAGGATGAGGTAGGCTGTAAATTTACTTTTGCTTGAGGCCTAAGCTAGACGCAGGTTGTCAATGCACCATTACCACCTTTGGTGTCTCTAGGCGGCATGAATTTCTTACCATCAGGAAATCCGCCTGTTTTTTAATCTTCCAATACCATAAAAAACCTCCACTAAATAACGCTTAAATCAATTGAGTAGAATAAAGATAATTATTGTGATAATGAAAAAATCACTTCGATTATGTTTGTTACTTATTTTTAACATTTGTAACGGGTATTTTTATCTGTTTAAAGAATGTAATTTACACCATTTATATTTAGCAATCTTAACAAAATAATATCAGTCGAACTTGATGAAGTCGAAAGCATGCTTGCATGCAATGCTATTAATTAATTATTATCATTATAGTTATCACAAATGTCACGATCTATTTTATTAATTAGATTTACGTTTCGGTTCTGGCATATTTTTAAACGAAAATTACAGTAAGCACGAAAAAACGATAATTCATTAACAAGAAAATTAATTAATAAGTGGTAAACAACCACAGCACAACACAACAGTAATTCCAATATAACCTCAAATGTGCCATAGTATTTGTTGTCATCTGCATCTTATGTATATAGTGTCGAATGATCAGGAACCTTCTCGTCGCCCGTGTCGGTTTCGTTCGGCTGCGGCCGACGAGCGTTTATTAACAATAATTGCGAGTTATAGACAAATCAACTCGAGTTGTACCTAACTCGAGTTGACTCGGGTTAATAAATCGAGTTGATACATCTCTAGTGACAAGTTCGACAAAACAAAAATTTAATAAATTTTAAAACCTTGTGAATTCATTGTTGTTTAGTAATTAGACATAGTAAATTAAGAATAATAATGGATACACAAAAACCAAACGTTCATGTGTATTTAGAGAAATGCAAATGTTGTCTAGACGATAGCGGCTTACAGAAGATGTGGGAAAATTATGGAACCGACGCTAAGAGGGAAGTTTTCGGTGAACTATTAATGGAGTGTTTCGCTCTCAGTGTAAGTTTGTACCAAAGTAAGCAATGGTTTTTTAAATGACATGAGTGCTTTGCTTTTAAACATACCATTAATCAAACTGATGCGTTTGTTTAGGGCGTTAAGTGTTCGCGCCTTAAACAGAGAGCTTACGGGCTACATGTCTAACCCTTTATTAAAATTTTTATTATAAACCGAACAAGAGAACACTTGCATAGCTTTTGTGTTTAGCATTCTACTTTCTACTAATATTATAAATGCGAAAGTTTGTATGTTTGTTACTCCTTCACGCATAAACTGCTGAACCTTGTTTCATGAAATTGGGCACACACCTAAAGGGTAACTTGCATTAACACATAGGATAGTTTTTATTCTGGAAAAATGTTCCTGTGGGACTATTAACTATGCTAACCCCTTGACTGTCCGCTCTAGCAAACAGTGATGTGCCAGAACCGTCCGGCGCTATCGCGGTAAAAAATCGCGTCACCTGTCTCTATAAAAACGTTTGTAGAAAGAAAAGTATAGTTGTGATTATAGAAAAATATAGTGCTAGATAGGTAATAAAATAAGGCATCAATAAAGTTGAAAATATGTATAGTGTATAAAATTTAAATTCGACAAACTGTAAATAACAACAAAACCAGCTATGTTTACTCACAAACAATACTTGACTATAGTGTTTGTAAAAATTATGAACTTTGCAGAAAGAAACGTTATGATATTTATACAACACTATAAAGAGAATGAGAACTGTCTAGAAAATTACAACAAATCATACTTTAAGGCATAAGTAATAAAATGAAAGTACTGACGACATTCTTCCTCAGCAGTTTTTGCTCAATCCCAGTAAAAAAAATATGTCACTTTGAAATTGCTCTGTTGATAAAACAGCACATCAAAATGTATAGAACTAGGTTTTTATGCCATCTATGATTCTTTTTTAACATTAAATACTACAGCTGTGGCAAAGATACACAACCGATTCGTAATAAACAAGTTTTTACAATCACTTTAAGGTTGTGGCTTTGTAGTGCCACTAACAGTTCTGCGTAAAAAAAAAATTGGCACTGCAGTGCCTACGGACTGTCAAGTGGCTAACTAACCTAACTAACCATCATCAGTTTAGCACCACATTATTGTGATTATGTATTGTTATCTGATTTGACATATACAAGCAAAATTTCAGATCAATTGATAACTGGGAAGTCAATCAAATTGGATTTGCAAAAAGATTCAATTTCAAATATACAATAATTTTAAAAAACCTTATACTTATGTTACAGTGGGATGCAGTTGATACTGAATTGATCTGTGAATGTTGCATTCAAAAAGTGAGAGATGCAGTGAAATTTAAAAAAGAGTTTATAGATGTGCAGGAGATATTGCAGGAAGGTAAGGCCCCTGTGTGGAATTCATATTCGTAAATTTCTGACGTTATACTGAAAGGCAAGTAAGTCACTGATTGGTACAGAGATATCCTGAAGATCAAAATTGGGAATTATGCTTTATTATTTGTGGTTTAACATCCAGCCCGGATGAATAAAATTTCCTAGGCAAGCTTAACTCCAACTGGGCATGTATGGAATCCCAGGTAACAATATTTTTATAAGAAAATACACTTTTTGTGGCATGATCTGGAAATCGAACCCAGGACCTCAAGAAGTCAAGTCAAGGCAGATAGCTAGACCACAGAGGCGATAGTTGATATTATTAATCTAATTTGTGGTGATCTAAATCTGTTAATGATTTCATATCTAATTATATAAATTTAATTTCATGTTCATTACCAATAACCTATATTTTTTTTTCAACTCTTTTTTGTATGAAAAGACCAAATTCCTCTTCCCCGTGTTGGTCTGGGTCCGCTTAGTAGAATAGACTATCTGCCTCTCTACCAGGCAGCTCGTAAGAGACTAGCACTGGTTAAGATTAAGGTCAGTACCAACAAGACCACTGGTGATAGGGTGCTGTGCAGCAACTTGCTAGGGTAGGGATCCACTACCTTACTTGTTCCTGTCGCCATAATGACCCATTTTCCAGATCTAGGGTAGGGACGTAGGGTAGCCAGTCAACT
The DNA here is from genome assembly GCA_002245475.1 of Calephelis virginiensis. NCBI lineage: Eukaryota > Metazoa > Arthropoda > Insecta > Lepidoptera > Riodinidae > Calephelis > Calephelis virginiensis. The sequence continues at coordinate 8,873 of NJDC01005424.1, forward strand.
TTCACAATAGGCTTAAAATCCAGGGCGGAGGACAGCAACGCATCTGCAACATCTGTGGTGTCTATAGGCCACAGTTGTTTTTTACAATTAGGAGATCCGTGTTCTTGTTCGCTGAGCTATCACATAAACAATTCGGTAACAATTTATGTTATTAAATCTTTTCATATATTCCCTTTCTCGCCTCCAGCATGGACGTTTAAATGGTCTTCCTGTGGACTCTATATTACCATAAAAGTAATCTAGCTGTCTTGGTAATAAACTTGCTGCAAAGTACTCCAAGGTCCAACCTTTACTTAATTACTTTTGAAGCTTGATTCTTGCAATATTGAAAATTGTAATCGAGTAGATTCCCATTTCCAGTTTGAATGATATTGAGATTGAAGTCTACTGGTATTGAAGTCTTATCAAATTAACTTGACTCTTACTTTAATAATTTTTTTTAATAAGGGTGTTTAATCAAAAAAGAAATATATTTTTTACGTAAAATAGTTTTGGACTTGTCCACTATTAAGCATTTTTTTCATTTAAATGAGTTACCGTAATATGGGGTGAATAGCAACAACTTGAATCTTTGTTTTATATTTTTTCCACTTAATCAGGTTTCACAGAGCCGATTTTTGGTTAATTATACTGTCCGAGATCATAAACTTTAAAATACAGATGTTTTTCTTAATTTAAATAACTGGTTTTCCTTAAATTATCCAAAAAGTAGTAGTTTTCTATATACCCCGCTGTTGGGGTGAATAGAAACAAATGAGGGGTCAATGGAAAAAAAGGCTAGGGCTGTCACTTTAGGTTACATACATATCTTCACGCTTACGTAGTATGTACGTGGTAGGCAGAGAGTAGCAAGTGCCAAACCTCACGTTTCTGGCAGACCTGCCTGGCTTCCTCCACACTAATTACCCTTTTCATACAAACGGGCATTGTATATCTTCTTTGTCATTCTTTCTACATGTCCGAAGCAGCGGAGCATGCCCTCCTCATTTTAAAACCAACACTTTCTTTCAATCCCTCTCTTTCTCGGACCTCACTATTGCGAATCCGTTTGGCAAGCGTAATACCAGATTTTTTTCGGATCGCTCTTATTTCGGCCGCATTTATCCTACTTTCATGCTTCTTCTGACTTAACCAACTCTCACTTTCATACAACAATATTATGATAAGTTAAGGTTAATTTAGATAAATGCTTATTAAATATAATAAGGTAACTGGAGTATGTAATTTTAAAAAATTCTAAAATAAAGTATCTTTACACCTATGTCCCCGATGAGGTAGGCAGAAGCACAATAAGGGGACCCACGACCTATCGCCAACCGACTACATATAATTTTTATTAGAAATATGAAAATTTACATTTTCTAGTTTTTTGTTTCCCAACCCGAGGATCAAACTTGAGACCTAATGAAGTCAACCTTGAGATACGTTTTTACTATCACGGGACTTAAAATAATATGATTAGTCATAAGTACATATTATAATTTAAAAATAATAAAAAGAGATCAACATTATTATAATTTGAACATAACATAACAAAAAGAATCATTGGCATTTGTTCTGGTAACTTGCTTTAGGCAAGAAACCTATTAATTATCACTATAAGTAAAAATATTCAATCACTTTCGATTAGAAGTTTATTAATTTCTTCACTACCTTTAAAATAATTAAACTCTTTTTATTCTGAGGTAGCTTTGGTTTCATAATTTGTTTCTCAGGTTTTTACTTGTCTCTTTGTGGTTTCAAATTATTGCAACTATTCATTGACAGAGGTTTTAGATCCTTAATAACCACTTTCTTCCTTGTGTGAAAATTTTCAATGTTTTCTTGTTTATATTGTACAGTCAGATTACGTGTTTTGGCTGAAGCTTTTTTAATGCTACTCTGAGTTCACTGCTCTGCCGACTCATTGTCATTTTTAATTGTATATCTCTCTTTTGCATTATTTTTTTGTTCATTAACTGTATATTCATGATCTTTAATTATAACTGCCTCACCAATCAAATCTTTAGGTTCAGTCTTATTTTCGCTAGAAAGCACAGAATCTTCTACCACATTGCTTTCTTTATTATTTAAATTAATCTCTTGCTCATCAAATGACACAGCATCAATCATACATTTATCATCTCTTATTATAACTTCCTCACCTTCGATTAATTCATCGAAAAAAATTACAGGTATTGACGTGAAATCTTGCTTTTGGAGTTCAATAAGTTGACTGTTTTATCAAGCTTTTCTTCTTTCGTGAATTCTTGATTATTTATCGTCTTTTCCCTTACCTTTGTTCTTGCCTTGTATTTCAGTTGTTACTTCTTTTGCTTTCTCTTTTTGAATCTTAAATTTCTTTTTTTGTTTTTCTGTATCTTTAATGTTGTGTTTTGTTGTACTGGTGGATGGTTGAGGATCGCTTTCTTTATTTTCATTCTTTAAATAATTTTGATCACTATCTGCATAATCTTCTGTTTCATCAGGTGTCACGCTTTTTCGTGATATAACATTAAGTTTTCTTTTGCGTTTTCTATCAGTGATATCTATTGTTCCATATCTCATTTCTTTGAGGAGGTCTTCTACACTATTACTTACTAAACTTTCATTTGCTTCTGAATTTGGTTCTTCTTGTGGAAGTCTAGATAGTATTTCGTCGAAGTTTAAAGGATAAATGCCTTTTTTTAAACCCAGCCATAATGTTATTCTTGGCATTAATTTTTAGAGTATTAATAAGTAACTTAAGTAACTTTGGGAAACATCCTTTCGGTAACTTTGGTAACTGACGTCCGTCCGTTTTTTTCCACTTCAGTAAAATTTGCCGCCATACCTGCTTCATTGGTCTAAAGAAGGCCACGTCTAATGGCTGTGTAAGGTATGTTGAATTGGGAGGTAAAAAAATGAAATCTACGAGGGTGGATCCAGAAGTTCGTTGCCTAACCTACATGGAGCTATGACATCTTTTTAAAATCTACCGTCATTTGTTAGTATGTGTCATATTGATTTATTGTGCGCAGTTTCATTCCGATACTGCACAATATAAATTTTCTGTGATTATTTGTTTGAAGCAATCATTCAATAATGGAGAAAATTGAACACCGTACAGTCATTAAGTACCTCAATAAAAAAGGCCTATCACCAAAAGACATCCATCAAGATATGGTGAGCACTTTGGGGTAGTCTGCCCCATCGTATTCCAGTGTCAAGAACTGGGTAGCTGAGTTTAAGCGCGGTCGTGAGAGCATTAAAGATGATCCTAGGAGTGGAAGGCCTACATCCTCTACCACGAAAGAAAACATCGATAAAATTTGTGATCTCGTACTGGGTGACCGATGTTTGACCATTGGTAAGATAGCTGAGATAACAAACATTAGTTATGGCCGGGTGCAACACATAATAACGGAAGAGTTGGGGTTCCATAAGGTTTCTGCTCGCTGGGTCCCGAGGTTGCTTTCAGCTGAACAAAAACGAGTTCGATACACAATTTCACCAGACTGTTTGGAACTTTTTGAGACTGATCCCGAGGACTTTTTGTCTAGATTTGATACTATAGTTGAAGCTAGGTTCACCACCATACTCCTGAATCAAAGCAACAATCCAAACAGTGGAAAAGATCAGACTCTCCTACACCGAAAAAGGCTAAGGTCGTTTTGTCGACTAACAAAGTCATGGCTTCTGTTTTTTGGGATGCGAAGGGCATTATTTTTGTATATTATTTATCGAAAGGTCAAACTATAAATTCTAGTTATTATTGTAACCTTTTACGAAGACTCCGGGAAGAAATAAAAGAAAAAAGGCTGGGAATGTTGCGTAAGAAAGTTTTGTTTCATCAAGATAATGCACGTGTTCACACTTCGGTTGAAACAATGTCTGTAATCCATGATTGTGGCTACGAATTGCTGCCCCACCCACCTTATTCGCCGGATTTAGCCCCCTCGGATTATCGTTTATTTCCAAATTTAAAAAAACACTTGGGTGGCCCGAAATTTTCGACCAAAGATGAGGTGATAGTCGCAGGAAACGACAATTTCGCCGAACTTCCTGAATCTTTTTTTTTCGAGTTGCAGGTCAGGTGGAAGAAGTGTGTTGAGCTAGATGGAGACTATGTCGAAAAATAAAAATAAATTTAGACCCACTTTTCTTTCATTGTCTTGGTCGGGCTTAGAACTTTTGGATCCACCCTCGTATGTTATGCTCTTTACATTTTTTCATGAGATCCACAGATAAATATGAAGCTAAATTGTCACCGATCAAGCATTTTCTCCCAGATTTATTGGAAAAGTACGGAATCCTCGAATATACTTCCCTCAAACCACCCTGAAGATGTTCTGTTATACTTGGTACCTTCTGGTCCGTTTTGTACCCATGTGTCATATAAATGAGATGATTTATAGACAACATATGGTGGTAACATATCTCCATCTGCGGTTCCAGCCATCATGATTGACGAAGAGACTTTGCTATGGTTTAGATTATGCTTTCTGGATACTTTGTTCCACGTCGCGTTAGTACCTGCTTTCGACAAGAGTCATCTGTTGAGTGGTTTCATCATAATTGATGATGTGTGAAGGCGGTAATCCGTCCAGAGATTTTCGTAATTCTTCCTGGTATGCTTTGATGGTTGCTGGTGATACCTCAGCCCTCACTCTTTATATTCTCACAAATCCTTTTAGAAATTGTATCAGTATGCCTTTTCAAAAAACCCTGGACAAAGTCAGGACCTGGCATAATTTTTTTATATTTTCTGTGAACCACTCCTAATTTGTCTAAGTACATTTTGACTAGATATCTCAAGTCCATAGTATCCATAAGATAACCCCAGTCAGCACATTTGTTTATGTTTTCAATTATACAGGTTGGGCCAGAATAAAGTTCATTTTTCAAACCTTTATAAAAAAGACTGATAGTACTTTAACAGTTTATTTAAAGAGTAACTTAATGTAACATAATTATAATTTATTTTTTGAAAATAACATCATCTAGATGTGCTCTGTCTCGACGGGAGCACTCTTCCAAGCGGTGTTTAAAATTTTCAAAAACGCGATGGCACATTGTTGTTGATGTAGCCGCCATTTCCGTTCGAATGTTTTCTTTCAAGACGGCAATTGTCTGTGGTTTATTGGAGTAGACCTTATTTTTGAGGTATCCCCACAAAAAAAATCCGATGGAGACAAGTCGAGGCTTCGTGGTGGCCACTAAATGTCACCCCTCTTAGAGATAACTTTTCTAAGGAACATCTCTTTTACGACCTCCATACTGGCATTCTACGTGTGGCAGGTGGCGCCATCTTGCTGAAACCACGTCAGTGAGTTGTACTCTTGCAGCCTAGCAAGAGTTGGTCTTAAAAATTCTTTTAGCATTTTCACATATCGATCAGTATTTACAGTTAATGCTTGGCCGCTAGATTTTCGAAGAAATAAGGCCCAATGAGCCCTCTGGCTGAAATGGCTGCCCAAACCGTCACTTTCTGACAATGAAGAGGCTTTTGATGTTTGAGTGAAGGCTGTTCAGCACTCCAGTAACGGCAATTCTGTTTATTGACAAATTCGCTCAGATGAAAATGGACTTGGTCCGAGAAAAGGATGTTCCTAAAGTTGGAAAATCGCTCGAACATGATGGAAGAAAATAACGCTTTTTTTGTATGATCATCATGGTTAAGTTTTTGCACTAACTGGATTTTGTAAGGATGAAGCTTTAATTCACGTAAAATTCGTCTTAAACTGCTCCTTGGAATTCCCAAAGCTGCCGAACGTCGCCGTGTAGAGAGTTCCACATTTTGCTGAACAGATTGATTAACCTCTTCATTGGCTTGCACTTAGCGTACTGTGCGGTAACGTCCTCGACGTTTCTTTGGAAGCGTCGAACCAGTTTCTCGGAACCTCTTCAGCCATTGCCTAAGTAACTGAGTGCTAGGACACTGGCGGATACTTCGTAAACTAAATTTAACTTTGAACTTACAGCGCGCAACAACGAAAGAATGACCATTTTCGTAAAACGCTTGAATAGCGAATGCACGATGCCCTCCCATGAACGGACTCATGGTGGCTAAAAATGCGAGAGACGCGTAACCCGATGACACCCCGCGCACCCCGCTACCTACCGCGAGCAGCGGTTTATTTGACAAGGGAAAGTGAACTTTATTCTGGCCCACCCTGTATATTATATTATTATAGGGACAGAAGTCTCTGGTCCTAATGCCGTCTGCCTTGCGTTTTCATCGTACGATGACTATGTCGATATAGAACAGATTTGTGAACATTAAATTTTTTTGATATTGCTCTGAGCGTTGCATTTGGAGTCGTCATTAATTCATGTACTGCTTGTTGTAGTAAATCCGGATCATATTTCTTGTATCTTTTCTTGTTAGGTTGAGGTTTATAAGTTCGCGGCATGATGTCTGACCGTTACTGTAAAAAAGAAAATTAGTTTTGTAGGCTATTAAGTTAAGCATCTGGCTGTGGGTCAGAAGGTTTTTTGGCTTGCTGACGTTTCGTCCACAGTGGACGAAACGACACCATTTTATTTTATTATTATTTTCACTAACGATTCGTCCACTATCGAATTATAGAAGCTGTTTAGTACAGTCAGATGGAAAAGTTTTATGATACTTACCATAATTTTCTATTATTTTAAGACTTTATAATTACAACTATTTGACGGCGATTTGGTTTAAACTTGCTTAATCCAATCCAAAATTTATCCAAAGTAATTTGTGTCAATGTTAGTCACATTTGATTATTGTGCAAAAAAAGAAAAAATCAATCATAAAAAAAAATATTTTAAATATATGTAGCTTATACATCCATTTACCTAGCTTTTTTTACCATGCTAACAAGGAGCATATCCATATAATATTTGGTTTTGTAATACCTACTTTAACTAATACCAATACATTTTTTATTTATGCATGCATTAAAATTTTACATGTATGATAAAGTTATCATTCATGTAATTTTTTTTTTTAAAAATCTACAGTAATAACTGAATTAGATGTATTAATTTATTTACTGAAAAAAAGATCTTATAAATCTTAAAAAAGATATCTTATAAGTTAAAAACCTATAACGTTTTATTTTGTTAACCCCCGACGCAAAAAGAGAGTTTTATAAGTTTGACGTGTCTGTCTGTGCTCCATAACTCCGGAACGGGTGCAGTGATTTCAATTTAGTCTCTTTTGTATTAAAGGTAACTTATGTGCGAGTGTTCTTAGACATGTTTGATGAAAAACGGTAGAACCGTTTAAAAGGTGTGGGGGATGAAAGTGGGGAGATTAAACTAATGTCTGCAATTTTTTTACTTTTTAAATGGAAATTAAGTTCTTGTCTCGGTTTTTTAAATTTTTAATTTAATTTTTATCCTACTCAAAACTTAATATTTATATTGCCTATCTATTTGTAATTACAAAGAAATGCTGATGAATCTGAAATTATTTAAATTAAAATTATTACATTTTGTTCTGACTGTATAAGTCAACTTTTTTTATTAGTGGACGAATCGTCAGTGAAAAAAATAATAAAATGAAAAGGTATCGTTTCATCCACAGTGGACGAAACGTCAGCTCATAGGGTTGTACATAAGGAACATGGGGACATTTTGCCAGATTATGAGATAGACGGGTCCTTGCTGCGTGCTATGCAGTCTATGTATTTAGATTGTAAAGCATGTGTGCGGGTGGGTAACATGTCGCTTTGGTTTGATGTCAACATCGGCGTCAAGCAAGGCTGTGTGTTGTCAGCAAGCTTGTTTATTTTGTATTTGGACAAATGTCTTCAAAGGTTAAGGTCTATGAATGTGGGAATGCGTATGGGTGATCAAGTGCTGAACTGCCTGCTTTATGCAGATGATGCTGTACTTTTGGGCTCTACACCATTTGAGCTGCAGACACTGGTCACAGTTCTGACAGGTGATTGTAAAGAAAGGGGTTTATATTTGAATGCGACGAAAACCAAAGTTATGATGTTTGAAAGAGACGAAGCCAGAATGGGTGTAAGAGTTTTGAGTTTTGTAAGAGCAAGTGAATGAAATTGTATATCTTGGTTGCGCTTTTAGCAGGGATGGAAGGTACACCGCGGATGTAGAGAGGAGATTGTGTGCAGATAATAGTGTGAATGGAGCGTTGGGTAAGCTATTTCAAAGCCAGGTTTTGAGTCGAAAAGCTAGACTCGCTTTGCATAATTCTGTGCTTATCCTGACGTTATTGTATGGAAGCAAGAGTTGGATATGTCAGAAAAAGCCTGAAAGTAGGATGAATGCGGTCGAAATGAAAGCGCTACGGAAAATCTGTGCTTTGCTCCCTGACCGTATTCGTAAAAGTGAGATCCGAAAAAGAGTGGGATTGAAAGAAAGTGTCTTGGCGTAAAGATATGTGTGGTTGTATATAGAAATGTGCTGTACCATTGAATTTGACAGCACTAAAAGTGTTTTGTCTCTGTCTATTACTTCGCTGAAAGAAGACAGCGATATCTTATAATTAGTTTAGTGAGTGATCAACAAAATTACCACCAATATTGTTATCTTTAAATATATTTTAGAAAATTAAATGCAAGAGGTATTTAATATATCTTTTGAAAATAAGTCCTTTGTATCTTGTCTGTATTACAGATAGGTATAAGTCACATCTCTGATTCTGGCAAATGGAACTATTTTCTTCAATAAAAGAAGAAAGCATAAGGCCAGCCTGCAATTTGACCGATTTTGTTGATTTTGGTTGTGGAAGTCTAGGGTAGGTTCAAGGGTATTAACAATTTAATTTCTCCCAAACAAACTTAATGAGTGGAACGAAGTTCGCCGCGATAGCTAGTGCAATATAAATGTGTTGATAATCTGGAGATGAGTTTTTAACATGCCATTGTGAATTTTGTGCATAAATACACTACAACCTCGAAACAGATATTTAGTTGTGATGACAGGAAGGGTAAGGGAGTGTACAATTTTGAGCAAGACATGAAAAAAACAACACTATTTGGGTGTGGGTAATGTAGTTGTTCAAAATCCTTTTTTTTTAGTTCTAGAAAAAAGTAACGCAATAATATCTATAGATAAAGTTGATGGAGACAATAGAGAAATAATAATATCTGTAGATAAGAACGAAGAACAATCCAACACAATAGATACAGATGAAGATGAGAACAAGGACGATATAATGGTGATAGATGATGATGAGGGCAATGATGACAATGATAATTACCAGACCAATAGTGGAGGCGATGGAGCTAAATATTTTGTTATAGAAAATGGTATGTATTTTTTGTATGTAAATTTAATTTAAATCATCTTTAAATCTTCCTAGGATTATTCTACCAGCGCCCAATGTAGTTATCACCTCTATATTTCCCTATAAATTATTTATTAAATTAAAATAATAATAAATTAAACTTTTACATTAAAAAAAATTAATGTTATTGCGCACTTACGCAAACCATTAAAAAAGTATAGATATACAATTGTGAACAAAAAAGGGAAAACAACTTTTTGCTATGTGAGCGTAAGGCACACGTGGAGTAGTATAGACACATGCTATGACTTTGCACACATGCAAAGGGTTGCAAGTGCTGAAGTTAAAATCAGCACATGTTTCTACTAATGGCTTTAGTTAGTAGTTTTTACAGAAATGTTTAATATGTTACCTATAGCATTCGTTTTTTAAAATAAAATTTTGTTGAGATATTATTGCAAGATACGAAACTAGTGTTTTCAACCGCCAAATACCGGGGTAACAAATCCAACATGTTTATTTTTGTATGTATACATACAACACATAGCTTTTCATAGAGTCAGTTTACAATTTGAATCTTGTTCAGGGTGGGTTCTTTAGCCAATGATCAAAAACGAAGCCCTTATAGATTCGTCATACCTGTGTGTATATCTGTTTGTCAGTATGACACACCCACTTTTTTCCCAATCTGAACTATACTGTTGAAACATAGTAAGTGTTGTCCTGTAAACAACATTTATTTTCATACCAAAATAGAAAAAAAAACTATACATATTGGGGGTTCCTCAATTCAATACAAACTCATTTTTTTATTAAGCCGATAATTGTGGAATATCTATGAATAGGTCATCACTTCAAAAATAATATTGAGTTTTTTAACTATATTTTTCTGCGCGGTCGCGATTCGATAATATTTTTTTCGAAAGTCAGTGGTTCCGAGATGAATGGATTCCAAAATTTTGACAACATCCTACTAGTCGTTTTGAGTTATACATAATAATGCATAAAATTTTGTTTTATGACAACAACCATATCAATAACCATATGGGGCCACTTCGAAATCATCAGTGGCCCCACATGGGCCCCATGTGGCTTCCAAGTGGCCCCATTCTTATCGTTTCGTAAAATGGCCCTATAAGCGGGCTTTTATGTAGTCTGCGCTTGTTTCGCCATTACTTCTCCTGACTGGCTGTGTTTGGAAACAGTGGTAAAAAAAGATAGGGTTGCTGAAAAGTTTTTTTTCTTTGACCTGACCATGACCGCCTCGTTGGTCGAGTGGCTAGCGTACACGCCTAATAACGCCGACCAACCGCGAGGCTCGGGAATCGAATTCCCGACGGGGGCAGGCATTTGTGTGATGAACATTTAGATGTCTGCATTTCCGGGTCTAGGTGTTACTAAATTTATTCTTGTATCTATTTAAGTATTTCTATGTATTAGAATCGTTGACTAACACCCATGACACAAACATATGACATGCTTACTTTGGGGTGAGATTCAATTTCTGTAACTTGTCCAGAGATATTTATTTATTATTATATTTATTTATTTTGGCTTTCCGTTGGTACAGATTCTGCCACTATCACATGTTTGGATAGGTTTTAAAACAAGAAATAGTTTTTAAAACAAAAGATAGTTTTTAAATAGGTACTTTTTAAATAATAATAAAAAAATGTCACAAGTTATGTAAGTACGAATAATTATTTATTTAACAACTTCACCATACATATATTGTACTTAACTCTTAATTCAATGTTCATCCTGGAGACGGTTTTGTTTGTGAAAAATAATATAAACTTATTAAAAAACTTAAATGACGGTGGAAAGTTTTCATTTAGGGATCCCACTAAACTAGAAATACCTTCAGGTAGTACAGCCTTCTACAAAAAAATATTCTCATGCAATCTATAACAAAACTTAACAAAACATTGGGAAACTACCTGTTAATTGTTTCAAATGGATACTAACTAGATGCCTTAAAGGAAAGGCGTATTACAATATAAATGAATACTTAGTCGACAAACACTTTTTAGAAGAAAAAAGTTATTAAAAGCTAATTAATTTGAATTATTTTTTCATCATTTGAGTTAATTATATAGTTGTAAATCATGGACATTATAATATACAAATTGACATGATTTTTTTTACTGTTATGTTGACATATCGCTTCCATAGAATTACAATGACGCAAGTACCAATACTATGAAGTTGACAAAAATGAATTTTAAACTTTTTGGTTACTCTTTTCATAATAACTTTTTTTCAAACAACATAATTTACTAAATTGGAAGTTACACTCATTCTTGACTATATTCTATAATACTATACTGACTTTATTATATGACTTGACTATATTACATAATACTTTGTTGTTTTTTTTGTAACAATGCTCGGAAATGGAGATGATCTACGATAAGGTCGTTGTTCCATTAAAATGTATTTAAAATCTAGAAATAGAGAGGAACAATAACATAAAGTATAATATTAGCATAAATAAAATTCATAAATAATTATAAATCACATTAAATTCTAAAAAACTAAATTGTATTAATAAAATAATAGTATGTGTATTCAAAACTGCAATTAAATATCAATTATATCGCTTCAATTTGGAAATAACGTCCCAATAGTGCTATTTAAAATAGTCCAATAAAACACATAATTTATAAAGAATAAGTAATATTTATTTTAAATTGACATAAAGAAACATTTTAAAAATCTAATTCGACTTATTTGCCATTTAGCACTAAAAATAAACTTATCCATATTCACTACAGTACCCTAATGTTCAACAAATCGGTCTTCTTGATTATCTTTGTGAAGATTTTTTTATAACAAATATGCATTTAAGCACAAGATTCGCAAGTTGCCAAATCTGGCGACATAGGCATTCGAGGAATGCAACAGGTGGAAACGCAAGGCGTTAACATAATGGCACATTGTAATGACATTTTTTTTGTTTTTTTTTTTTTTATGTTATAGTAAGGCAAACAAGCAGACGGATTTCTTAACGGTAAGGAATTCACGCCGCCTAGAGACACCAAAGATGGTAATAGTGCGTTGCCAACCTGAAGTCAGGATGTTAGGCCTCGAGCAAATGTAAGTTTACCGGCTACCTTGCCCTCTGACCCGGAAAACGTCATGACGTTATGGCGGCAGGAATAGGTAAGGCGGTGGTACCAATCCGGGCGAGTCGCTGCGAAACTCTACTACCTAGTCAGATGTCACGGTGTTAGTGATGATAAGCCTATGCTCGCCTTTTACGAGCTGCCTGGCAAGAAAGGCAGATGGTCTATTCTGCAAAGGAGCCCGGACCACCACGGGGAAAATAACCTCAAAATAAAAAAAAACTTTAAAAAACTTAATAAACAGTAACATGAACTTAGTATTTATCAGTCTTTTTTAACCTTAGTTTAATGA
>NJDC01005425.1:0-12202 GCA_002245475.1 Calephelis virginiensis
CGATCAGATCACTCGGATATAATCCGAGGGTGGTGTCAAGAGTCTCCGAAACCGGCCTGTTTGTATGAAAATGGTAATGAACGCGAAGGAAGCCAGACAGGTTTGTCAGGATCGTGAGGTCTGGCACTTGATACTCTCTACCTACCTCGTACGGGATTTGGCGTGAAGATATGTATGTGTGTATGTACCATTCAGTTTATCTTTAGTATTTATAATTGCTACCTACCTATACAGCTACTTTTTGAGACGACGGACGTCTTGAAGGATACTACGCAGTATGCGATGCTGGGAAAAAAAATCTATAAAATATATGACTTTAATTTTTGACTACTAGACACTGTACCATACGCTTCTAGTCAGTCTATCACCAAAAGTATAACCATCTGCCCATGTTAAACCAACCGCCAACCGTAGATGCCCATCTACGGTTAGCCAATGGTACTTTAGTCAATAGAAATTACCTGTTAGAATAGAAATAGACGATCGATAATCTATCAAAAAAAAGCATCTTCACGCCCATATCCCCACAGCGCTATTCAGAGGCACAACTAGGGCACCCACGACTAGCCGAAGACACAATGTCTCACAATGTGATAGGTGGCAAGCCAACTGGCACATTTCAAATCCCGAGCAACATTTTTTTTATTAGAAAATTGGAAAAACCCAATTTCCTTTTTATTGCCCAATCCGGGATTCGAACCCGGGACCTCATGCAGTCAAGTCCAACAAATGAACCGCTAGACCACAGAGGCGAGAGGGATATCTATCAGATCCCTGGAAATGTTGTTTTTGTAGTAAAATTAAACTGTTTACCTCTAGGGGACTTGCCCGGAAGTTATCCACCACCTCACCTATTCCCGCCGCCATAATGCCTTCATTCTGGCCCGGACGGTAGACTTGTTCAATAGTCCTAACATTCAGGCCCGGGCATCGGGTTAAGGCTATCTGAAATGCTGTTTACTTTTTTGCTGACCTCTCACATAAAAAAATATACTCGAAAATAAAACATAAATTTATGGTTAAACTACTTCTTATTTAAATTATTCGAAGCAACATATTGTTCTTTTTTGGGGGTAATTGTATTTTTTTTATAAGATAACGGTTTTTTCTGAAAAATGCTCGGGCCTTACTAATTTTTCTCCCCGTGTTGGTGCGGGCTCCTTTTCAGATTAGTCCAACTGCCCTTCCTGACAGGCAGCTCGTAAAAGGCGAGCATAGGCTTCACTAACACCGTGACATCTGACTAGGTGGTAGAGTTTCGCAGCGACTCGCCCGGATTGGTACCACCGCTATACCTATTCCTGCCGCCATAACGTCATGACGTTGTTCGGTTTGGAGGGTAGGGTAGCCGGTAAACTTACTTTTGCTCGAGGCTTAACATCCCGGCCTCAGGTTGGGAACGCACCGTTACCACCTTTGGTGTCTTTAGACAGCGTGAATTTCTTACCAGTAGGAAATCCATCTGCTTGTTTGCCTTTCAATATCATAAAAATATACTCGAAAATAAACCATTAAATTTATGGTTCTTCGTATTTAATTAAAAAAAGTACTTCTTATTTAATTTATTCGAAGCAATATATTATCTTTTTTGGGGGGTAACTGTATTTTAAGATAACTGTTTTTTTTTTAAAAAAAATGCCAGCGTTCATAATTTTATTTTTACCTTTGCACACTACGGTCTACACACCGCTCGCTGGTTCAATATCGTCTAGCATTCTATCACACGCACATTCTTCAATAACAATTCTATCAGTGGGAGGGGGTATCATTTGAATGCCCCGGTGCCGCCTGTAATTGATTCGTCGTTGTGCCCTTTGAATTTCAATGTGGTCGATTAAACTGATATAACTTAGTCGTGACGTGACGATAGTTCTAAATCCAGTGGTCGGAAAGATGGATGGGAATTCTTGAGGGGAACAACTTCATTCCTTTATTTAGTTATCAACCAAGGAAAAGCGGAAATCATTTTTAATTTAAAATTGGATTTTTTCGACATTAGAACGTGATATCGTTGGTTGGTGATCTTGGGTTTTTGAATTAGCCCAATAGTGTGATCAGTCGTTAAGAGGCACATCATTTGCTTACTTTGGGTTAGATTCAACTTGAGTAACTAGTCATAGTTAATGAACTCATAACATGAGTAAATAGTCCAGAAATATTTATTTTTATTTATTTTATTACTACGTAATAAAGTGTTGTGCCTCACATATTCCTACAGCTATAGCGTCAGTGTTTCCCGTGTTGTGTTCCATGATCAAAACATAGGCAGTTCCAAACGTGCACACATAGACTAGGATCATAGTAAAAAATAGCGATGAGTAACTGCTATGTTGTTTGTTAATAAAGGTCTCTTAAAGCATCTCTTAGTTGCTCTATGTAGAGCCACCTGCTAGGATGTCCATATTGCTATTTAAAGTTCTAGTATTGAAAAAAAAATACAGTTACACAATTCATATACCAATTACGCATTAGGTTTTGTTGTCGGTTTTATAACTGTAGTACTTCAATTTTCTGCCAGTTTGAATGGAATAATAACGTGCAATTCAATTTATTCAATAGCATCATTAAACATTTAATACAATCAAGTTTGTATAACCGATGGGTAGATCGTCTCAGTGTTAGTCCGGGTTTTCTGTGCAAAATAGACCATCTGCTCCGTCCTGTCTGGCTGCTCGTAAGAGGCGAGCAAAGACGATATGGGTAATTACCCACAAGACCAGTAGTAGTAGAGTACTGTGCAGTATCTTGCCTAAGTAGAGATCTACCACGTTAACTATTCCTGTCATGTTGCGGTCCGAATGTTAGGGCAGCCGGTCCAATTGCATAATTGGCATATAATCCCGACCTCAGGACCTCGCACTTTCAGCATCTATGGTATCTAAAGGCCGCGGTTATCTCCATCAGGGGAGCTGCGTATTGTTTTAATATCTGTTAATTCTTTACACTTAAGCAGCTAATCAAATATGGTTGAAATTTAAAAACCAATTTCAAATATAGAATAAAACTCTCGCCTTCTTACTAATAAAACTTAAGCGCCCGTTGATCTGGTGTGTAACTTCACTTTTGACAACAAAAAAAGTTACACGCCAGATCAACAGGCGCGTAAGTTTTGTTAGTGGGGGTTCGTTTAAAACACAGACGAAGCCGCGAACAGCTACGCAGTACTGATTGAAATGAACAAACGGTGACAATTTACATATTTATGGGTTTAAAGTATTTATTTGCCAATAGGTATTACAGGAGATAAAGTAAACATTGAGGAGCTGAAGTGCTATTATGTAAATTTTAAGATTACGACGTCTCGACCGGCAATGGGATATTATAATGGCGTCGGAGGCTGATACGATTGGACTGGAGTAAGGGCGCGTAACTCAATACGCAACTTGGACGCCCCAAGTGACTGTTAGGGATGTTCAGGGCAATATCGATAAAGTTCCATATGTGGTTGATTTGACTGCACGTGATATTGGACAGTGCATATTATGCAATTCGCATTGCTTAATTGCTTTCGGTTCTATTACTCAATTGTTTCCAAGTGGTTGTAAAGGATGTTTAGCGCAATATCGATAAAATTCAATGTGTGGTTGAATTGGCTGCATGTGATATTAGACATTGCATTTGCAATTGTCATAGCTTTATTTTGTTGCGGTTTTATAATTATACAGCCACGGTAAAATAATCTACAGTATTATATCATCATACAAACGGGTGAAATCGCGTTTATAGGGACGCGTATCGGGTATGGCATACACTTGATTGTATACGTGGTACACATCATTCGCGGTTGCATCGTCGATTTAATAGTTTGTTTTATTATATATAGTTTATATATAGTTTTATAGTTTGTTATATTATTTGTAGCCAATAGCTGTGGGTGCGATTTATGAATAATAATTTGGTTGAATAAGTTTAAGTACTTAAAATGGAAATGAAAAACTGTAAACTATATTGTACTTTTTGGTCGCTTGAAATCTTCAATATATATATATGTATAAATTGCCTGGAAACTCCAAGGAATAGTACGTAGTTTGTTTCTTATTTATAAATATTTGATATTATACAGCAAACAGCAAAGAACGAACAGTTCAGCGAAGCTTTACTTCGCTGAACTGTGAGCGGTGGCCGGAATGCTAGGCCTATTGTGTATAGATATTGACAGAGATTAATTATATTTATAAAGAAGTAGACAGACTATCTCTCTACATTCAAGATACTCGCTATCATTTATCGACATTGTAGATCCATATGTTATCGTAATAAAACTTTCAATTCCCTTCACTAATCAAGAACATGAAACTCTAAACGGATTCAGCGTCTCAACTAAGCGACAGTTTTAAAATAACTCCGCCCCTAACTTGATTCCAATGCGTCAGAAACTCTTTCAGGTCGTGCCATCTTTATGTAAATTTGACAAAGATAAGTTTGCGAGCTGCTTCGTGAACGTTTCGATACGTTGTCGCCATTTGAGACTCTTTTGATGGCAAATACACATTTGTTCTAGAGTGTGCCTTAAGAATTTCATCATTGGTAGCGTGAGGTTTTTACAAATGTTCGAAAGCATGTGTTAGTTGTTTGTTAAAGGGGATAAATGTATTTGACTTGTTTTGAAAGTGATGTAGAAAGGTTGCAAAGGGAATGTCTCTGGAGTTTGGGTCGGATATAAATTATATTGGGACATTTGTGTATGGTAATACAAAAAGATATATAATTAAAAACTTGCACATAATTTGAACAAAAACGTATTTTAACTTATGCAAAGTTTCTGTTTTTAGCTTACATTTTCATATTTTTTCTAACAAAGCAAAAAAGTGGTCAATGAGAAACTAAGGTTATGGATTCGATTCGTATCAAAGAGAACGCTTTTATTTAGACAATTTAGTATTTATTTTAGACAATTTAGTACATGTGTAAGGTTCTTATTTTAAAGATGCTGCAATTACACGCTGAAGTTGATGTTACTTATTTTATTTTTCCGTCTTTTCGTTGCATGCTATTGTCGTGCGCAAGTTGAAGTACAGTTGCCGCTGATTTTATGCAAAAGACGTAAGGTCTTAGTTTCGGGTAGTTTTTTTGGCGCGAGCTGACTCTTGGTGATCTTCAATAAATCTAGGTTACCTATGGTTATTTATATATATTCCATGTAGTTATTTTATCTAGAACCAAAATATTTAGTCTCAATATCTTACTTTCATATTGATTTACCTCTTTGGATTTGCTCTTCTCTCATTTCTGATCTCTATTAAATAGTGGTAAGGTATGTTATTCCTTAAATGTTCACTTAAAGGAAAAGTGAACCTCTGCTAAAAAGAAACGGATGTTATTTTGAGTGGAATAAGAATTTCTACATCTGTAGTCACATATTGTTATATTCAGAATTAAGTAGCATTTTCGTGTAAGTGAATTTCAACTTTAATACTTTTGAAATAGGTTTATTATTCGTTTTGCTTTGATCATAGCCAGGTTCGAAACAGACGTGGTGGTGACATGAGGCAATTTGAATAAATTTGATGGCATCCGTTGTGGAAGGGTGTGATGATATTGGAAAGTGATATTCCTGATGAAATTGACGCTGACTGCGAATTATTGAGCCTCCAATCGTAACGTGAGAGAGAACGATTTTACCCGACTGACACTATGGGTTATGTTTTTTTGCATCTTTTAATAAAAGAGGCGGCAAAGCTAGGCTAGTATTTAGAAGTATAACATTTGCCTTAAAGATGTTTTTACGCGACGTTAAAATATGATCTTTTCTTGAAAGATGGAACCTTAGAAAGGATGGAAGGGCTTTAAATACCATCATAGACGAGTAACTGGTTCCACAAACATATTGTGAGATGTAAGATCTTTGACGTAAGTAATGTCTTCGAAATCGCACTTTAGGGAACTATAATGCATTAAGGAGGTTTTCCTCGTGTTGGTCCGGGTTTCTTTGCAGAATAGATCATCTGTCTTCTTGTCAGGCAGCTCATAAAAGGCGAACATAGGCTTACCGACACTAGCACCGTGACATCTGACTAGGTAGTAGAGTTTTGCAGCGACTCGCCCGGATTAATACCACCGCGTTAAATATTCTTGCTGTCAGTTGATGTGTTCCGGTTCGGAGGGTAAGGAAGCCGGTAAACTTACTTTTGCTCGAGGCCTAACATCCCAGCTTAAGATGAAGACCACATAGTCAGACTGATCTGTCCACGTCCACTTTTTTGTGTCCCAAGTCAGATTTATCTAATCTAACTACAGACACTTGCAAAAAAAATGTATTCCTGGTCATACTGTAATCTGAGATGAAATGTTTGAATGTGAAATGTTTGAATGTTTGATTTGTATTGAAACAAATACGATTGGTTCGGGAATCAAGCGCTGACGCGACTTCCGTAGTTGACACTTAGCGGTGGATATCAAATAGTAGAAGACACAGAGAGAACAAGTTACACTACGCAAAACCAAGAAATCAAGCTTTTTAAAAAGTACCTGGCTATTAAAGATTCGAGTCGCTTTACTTTGGATATGGTCAAAAAGAAGAAGAAGGTGAGAATTGACACCATCTTACTATCTACCACATGGCACGTTGCAATTAATGCAACCTACTTCATACAAATGAATTTATTTTGACTAGACTATATTATCTAATATACGCTTTGTAGAGCTGCAAGTTATAGATCGGCTAAAATTGCTGATTCGCTTAAGCACACCTAACCTATTAGAGGCTATTATAGCCTTTGATTCCAGTAAATAACTTAACATCACTGGATATCTTGATGCTAATAATAGGTACCAATACTGGCTGTGCTATTTGAGGCTAGATATTCGAGCGCTGTTGGTAGTTCGAGCTTTGAGGTAGGCCACCGTGTGGCGATTTTGTTATATTATAATGTTACGTAATGTGGTATTATTGAAAGTATTTACTTATTTTCACGACCAATCCCTATCATTGTACGCAGAGTATAAAAAAGTAGCAATAGACTGTTCTTTAAGATGTCAATGTTACGTATTTTACACTAATATTAGTTACTACTCCTTTAACCTTTCCGCCTCGTTGGTCGAGTGGCTAGCGTATACGCCTAATTCCACCGATCAACCGCGAGGCTCGGTCAGGAACGTGCAAGTGGTCCTTAATCAAACATGTCTTTTTATAATTTAAAATTAGAAAAAATTTAATTGTAGTCTCCACTCTCGTATGCAATATATTGTATATGTACATATTTCAAATTACCCATGTAATTTTTTATAATGCATTGTTTTGTATGTAATGTAAAATTGAATACAATACAATGTATTGTAACAAAGTACAAGTTATGTATCATAAAGTGCAACAAAAAGAGTCCAAATAACTGACACTAATTAAGGTTAAATGGAATTCTTTTCATGTAGTATTTAATATTTCTCTTCTGTCTTTTCGTTTTAATTATTTTATAAATAAACTATAAAAAGCAAGGTTCCACCGAGATTTGAACTCGGATCGCTGGATTCAAAGTCCAGAGTGCTAACCATTACACCATGGAACCGGCTGTGAATCACCGCCAAATTGCGTATCATAAATAATAACTTTCACCAACGAGTCTATGATTCAGATTGTGACCTCGTAAGCGAAAGGCAGATTCTTCTAAACACGAAAACCTGTTTTGTTTCTTACTTTGATAATACTGATTTAACCGTTAACTATGCTTAATTTAGTGCTCGTTACAACCATGTTCCAGTCGGAGAGTAACCTTACCAGTAAACTTATCTAAGAATATTAACATCTCAGCCCCAGTTTGGCAACGCACTACTAACATCTTGGATCACTGTTAGCGTCGCGTATTTGTTAAAATTAAGAAATCTGTCTGTTCGTTTTCCTTTAATATGAATAGAAAACATTCCAATAGAGATTCATATGTTAAGTAGTGTTTTCTAAAACTAATTAAAACTATTTTCAGGCCCATATACTCGAAGAGGTAGGCAGAGGCACAACCCTGAGTTGCCGAAGACACTAAGTCCCACATTGTGATAGGTGGGAAGCCTATCGCCAACCGGGCACATATCCAATTCCTGGCACCATTATTTTTATTAGAAAATTGAAAATATAAATTTTCCAGTTTTTTTGTTGCCCGACCCGGGACTCGAACCCGGGACCTCATGAAGTTAAGTCCGACGCCGGACCGCTAGACCACAGAGGCGATAACTAATTCAGCTTCTGAAACTGAATCTAATTCAGTTTTATCATAAGTTTTTATGACATTACAATTCCTCCTTTACCCCCCTAATTAAGTATTGATAGGGATTTGAGACGGTTGTAAACATTGGTTTATATTCGTCTAGACCGTTAATTTCATCTAAATTTTAAAACAATCTGAAGATGAGAATAAAGTTTTTTCAAAGGTTACCTTTGTTAGAGAACGTGTTTACAACCATTTAGAACGTTGTGCTTGGAAAAGAAGCAGATGACTTCTAATGACTTTTCTACACAGTACAATTAAGAAACAAAGTTTGAGACTTGACCTCATTATTACATTAGTTAAAAGATATACTTAATGAAAATGAATGATATAAAGATATTAAAAAAGGCGCGAAAATAGTAATTTATGAAGTTGACATTTTTTTATGATGTAGGCAAACAAGCAGATGGATTTCCTGATGGTAAGAAATTCTCTCCGCCTAGAGACACCAACGGTGGTAATGGTGCGTTGCCAACCTGAGGCTGGGATGTTAGGCCTCGAGCAAAAGTAAGTTTACCGGCTAACTTGCCCCACAAACCGGAATACGTCATGACGTTATGGCGGCAGGAATAGGTAAGGCGGTTGTAATCCGGGTGAGTCGCTGTAAAACTCTACCACCTAGTCAGATGTCACGGTGTTAGTGACGGTAAGCCTACGCTCGCCTTTTACGAGCTGCCTGGCAGATGGTCTATTCTGCAAAGGAGGACGGTTTCAACACGGGCAAAAGATAAGGGAATATTTACATAAGATGAGATTCTCTAGTAACAATATTTAGTCGATCCCTTTCTCTCCCATAAATACATCACGTAATTATGAACATTCTAGCAAGACTACCGGCTAGTTTCCGAAACGACAATCAATATTAATCTACGTGTGAATGTGTGTTTCTGCCCGCATTGGTTTAGGTCGTCTTCGTAGATTAGACCATTTTCTTTTCAAACTGGAAGCTCGTGTGAGGTGAGCAAAAGCTGTATGGTTCAATACTGTTGGTAGTGTAGTGCCGCCATAATGACAATGCCATGTTTCGGTCTCGCGTCTGTGTTCTAGTGCTCCAGGTATTGGACTTGCCTTAATGAGGTCCCGGGCTCGATTCCCAGGTCGGGCAACAAAAAGAAAATGTGGATTTTCCAATTTTCCAATTACATATGTGACCGGTTGGCGATAGGCTTGCCACCTATCACATTGTAGGACTCAGTGTCTTGGGCTAGTCGTCGGTGACCTGGTTGTGCCTCTACCTATCTCTTCGGGGATATGGGCGTGAAGATACTTATTTATTTTACTTTTTATGTTGACTTCCGGAGAGTAAGAGTAGCCAGTAAGTAGACTTCCACACACTACCTGCCAAGCGTTTTGTTCGCTGTTTTATTCCTATACCTACCTGTACCGGTACCTGCGTATATGCTATTGCATTAACCAATCTTTCATAACTAATTTTAATTTAAGTAGTATGTACCTTACTATAAAGAAATGTATGTACTTAACTTTTTTTAGTATTCTGTATGTCTGTATTTGACATTAACCACTAGACCGATTTGGTTATTTTTTTGTATATTTCAATGGATTTCTAGATAGTTTGAAGAACCCGGTAGGCGGCGCTGTTGTTCATTTGTCACCGAATGAAGGCGTTGCGATTTTCACCGGTTCAGCATTAGCTGATCAAAACAGCCAGTTATGTAATAACATCATATTTTAACTAAGTAAGTACCTGATGTGGTTACACAACCTTGTTTCTGTCGCGTTAGCTTTCGCCTTATTCGTTTTCCGTGCTGGAAGTTGAGGTAGTCGATACTTTTGCATACTTGCTTAAAATTCCGGCCATAAGACAGTAACGCGCCAATTTTTTTAACAGATGTCTCTTACCGTCATAAAGGGCAAACGAACTCAACAAATTATTTTTTTATTCTATAAGTGTGAAAGTCTAGATAATATACAATTTGGGAATACACTATTTTGAAGAATTGGAGATAGCTGGATTATAAATTAATGATAAGTATTTACTGAAGACAAAATTATCCTAAAAAGTTCAATAGCATGGTCATTCGTGTAAAAATAATGACAATAAATCCATCAGAGGCGGACTCGGGTCGGAAATCTTCTTGCAATCTCGCGGGGCCGCGCAATCATCGTCCTGCGACCGGCCCATCTATTATTCACGATACTGATTGCGTACGAGACGCACGTGGATGTTGCTGAATAATATATGACTGGCTATGTTGACCGCCACAGGGCCGAATTTAGGCCTTTTTATTTAAAATTATTTTCTATCCATTCAATGTTATTGGAAAATTTGGTCATGGAACGGTGATGTATCTGATTTTTCATATCAGTCAATAAATTGCATTAAAAATGCACATCGTAAATTGTTAGTAACTGTTATTCTTTGGTCGAGTTTGAAAAGCAAAACTCCAAGCTATTTATTAGTGACATAAACTATTAAATTTATTCTGTTATCTATCAAAGTATTTCTCTGTATTAGTCAACGACTAACCCCCCATAACACAAGCATATAATTTGCTTACTTTGGGGTTAGATTCAATTGGTTTAATTTGTATTATGTATATTTATATATATTATATTATATTGTAAATTATTAATGAAAATAGGTTTATATTTCCGTGTTGGCCAAGGTTCGATAAGGAAAACAGACCATCTCCCTCGGCTAGGCAAGTCGTAAGAGGCGAGACCAGGCTAAATATATCATTAACAACCATAGATTTAGTATGTACAAGATCAACAAAGCGTGGGAGAGAGAAGTCCTTATCAGGTACAAATTGCCTTAGAGGAACAGAGAGAGAGAGAGTCAGGTACCTATGTGCCAATATTTACGCGAGTAAGAGTTCATAGTATTCCTGTCATAGTGCGTCGCTGTGAATTTTGTGAATTAATTTCATAATCTTACTATTTAACTGGAATAAAATATAAAGGCAATTACGATGTTGTGTTCTGTGAGCGCTTGTGATGTTACAAAACGTTACAATCCTAATAAATACACATTTGATAGGTAAATACAACTTTGACATAAGAATATTTAGAACTGCGTTTTGTTAGTTTTTTTGCTACTAACCTGCTCAGAAGAGGATTTTTACAATATATTTATTTGCATTGTTTTATTTATAATAGTATTTTGTACCCTTAAAAGGCATAAGCAAAGATATTATTTAAAATAATAAATTGTTTGTTTACGCTAGGGCTTGACGCTAGGGCTTAGGGATCACTCACATTTGGTCATTTTTAATCGAATTAAAAAGAAGAGGATTTCAAATCGAAGATATTTTTTATGTGTGTTACCTCGTAACTTTTTACTGCGTGATCCTATTAATTTATTTTTATTTGAAAACCATGATGCTGACAAGAAGATTATCCGCAGTAACTAAATAGTTGAAATATGATTTTAAAAACATTCGTTCCGGTGGGAAAGCTTGGGAAGCTAGACTTGCACATTACGCTGAACATTCAAGTCACAGGACAGCGATTCACCTATAGGATGTATAATGTCACTAATCTACGGTTGTCCATAACCACAAGGAGAGTCGTATGCTTGATTGCTGTCTCAAGTCATATAAAAAGTTGTACTTTCCTATCTGTTTGGCGGGATAATAATGCCACTTATATCATTTTAACGGCTACCTTATGCTCTAACCGGAACATGATAATGAATGACATTGCTGTTTCGGCCGACAAAGACAAACCCTAAAAGACAGGCTTCGCGTACAAATCTACCATCAGCTATTAGTCACTATGGCAGTGATACATAAAGCCAATATTTCACGAATATAATGTCTTAATAATCATACAACATAAACTTTGATATTGTTTATATCATAATAGATGAGAGTAAAGAAAATATGCTAATTTACTTATAGTTTGTTAATTTATCGATATCGATAACATACGTGACCTTTTTAACAACCCTTTTTTTAATTCATACATAAACAATTTACTCACACTCACGCATATTTTTTTTGGTTTCGCTTTTTAACTGACTGGTTATCTCTATCTCTTATCTTCAT